>JABUQX010038655.1:0-12500 GCA_015478945.1 Trachelipus rathkii
GAGGGGATACTGAGCTACATACGTACTCATAACGTCCCAGCTATCATCTACTACACTTTTTTAACTCACTTATTTAGGTACACTACTATCACTCTACTACTACTCATCACAAGCTACTCTCCACTACCTTAAGAGCTATCACTAACCAAATTAACGTACCACTGACATATAAGTTACTACTACTACTACTTACTACTGCTACTACTACTACTACTACTACTAAACTACTACTATTACTACACATAACTACTACTTACTTCTACTATATAACATACTACACTCTACTTACTACTACTGACTACACTACTACTATACTTATACTATCTACTTACTATACTACTACTCACTCACTATCTACTACTACTACTACTACTACTACTACTACTACTACTACTACTACTACTACTACTACTACTACTACTACTACTACTACTACTACTACTACTGACTACTACTCACTATACTACTTAACTATACTAACTCTACTACTACTATACTGTACTACTAACTACACACTACTACTACTACTATACTATCTACTGACTACTACTACTACACTAACTACTACTACTATACTACTACTACTACTACTACTACTACTACTACTATCTACTACTACTACTACTATACTGACTACTAGACTACTACTACTACTACTACTACTAAACTTCGAACGTGTAAGACGTATTTATTGCTTACGGAATACTAATTCAGCAGAAATAGCAGAAAATTTTAGAAGAGATTCACACGACATTCAATATTATATATATATATATATATATATATATTATATATATATATATATATATATATATATTATATATATATATATTATATATATATATATATATATATATTTATTTATTTATTTATTTATATATATAACTTTTATGTAATTTTTTAAGCATTATTTATTTAAAATTTTGTTATATTATTCATTAAGTCCAAGCCTTGATAATGGGTAGACGTGTAATTCCCGAAACTAGTCGGTATAATAAAATGTTTAGGATTTGTTTTGGTCATTTTAGCCATTTATCATATATATATATATAATACTATATATAATTATATTTATTATTATATAGTATATATATATATATATATATTATATATATATATATATATTATATATATATATTAGTATATTATATGATATATATATATATATATATATATATTATATATATATATATATATATTATATAATAATATATATACATACATATATATATATATATATATTAATATATATATTTATATATATATATATATATATGAGGGAATTTTTTTTTTTAATTTCCGTGTGTAAAATTAACATTTCATTTATTGAAATACTATTATTTTAATTTAAATTTTCAATTTATTTTAACATTCTAATCTATTTTGGTGAAGCTACATATTGAAATTTAACAATGCCCTGCGAACTCGCTACACTCTGGTTCTAGCTGCAATATCAAGCCGTTGGTATATTCAATTTCAAAGAAAATACTACTTCTGGCAAAATAAACCTCTCTAATTTGTTTACTTCTGTAGCTTTGAGAATTGTATTAAAAATATTCAGACTGATGTTAATGAAATAAAGAACGTTATTGGTGAATTTAAAACAAATTTAAAAGTGATTAAGTCTCCAAAACAAATTGCAAATAATAAAGAAACGGCTACGTTAATGGGTAAGATTTGTAATATTTCAGAAGAAATTAAAATTTCGAAAGGGCTTTAGGCACTTTTAAAAGCACTTCTGAATTGCTTTGAGCAACTGAGGTAATTAACAGCAATGCTAATAAAGACAAAGAAAATACCAAAGAAAACAAGTTTATGAAGGTCTCTAATGGATGTAAACCTAAATTGAGGCCTGAATTTAGAGTTCCCGTTTCAAATCTCTTTTCCTTTCTGGAGGTTGAAGGGTGTGAATCGGAGACAATCTTGATTGGTGACTCTATAGTGCAGAATATGAACGAAGAATTCGTGAAACGCAACCCTACAAAAAGGAAATGTAAAACGGTTTCTGGGGGAACCAATATCGGTCTTTGATAAATCCCTTAAGGATTTACAAATCAAAGAGAATAGCCTAGCGTGTGTCATGATTGGGTCGCAAGATGTGTATGAAAAGGAAAATACGGCAAATGACCTAATCGGCAAATATAGAATTCTAATTAAAAACTTGAAAGAAAGATCGGGTAATATTTTATGCTTAGGAATTTTGCCTCGTTGTTTAATGGGATTAAGAGTTTTCAGCAGAGCAATTTATTTCAACACAAGACTGGAAGAAATTTGTAGGGCAGAAAACGTCTCTTTTGTTAACCTTAGGGGTAGCTTTGATGGTCATAATAATTTATGCAGAAAAGACGGGATTCATTTAAATGATGTTGGTGACGCGCGATTAGGTCGACTATTGAACACTGAGGTCACAAAAATGCATAAGGAGATAAACCGTAACAAACAGGTTTTTCGGAAAGATCCAAATCCCCGTTCAACATTTGCGAAATGAAAGCTATGTCTTTCAACGCAGGAAGCATTCGTAACAAAATAAATGAATTTAAAGCCATTGTTTACACACAAAAACTACGATATAGTTACAATCACTGAAACATGATGCAACTTTAAAGATCGTGATATTATTTCAGAATTTCAAATTAATGGTTATAAGTTATTTTTCAAACATAGAAACAATAATTGGGAAGGGGAGCGTTAAATGAATCTATATTAAACGATATATATCAAACCTACTCAGCAGAACTGCTGAAATTATTCATGAAATTGGATATCATTGAATTAAAGATAGAAACATTCGAATATAAATTTGAATTTAAGTAAATGTTTATCAGTCACTCGTCTTCACCAATCGGGAAAAATAGAAAAATTGGTTTTGTTTTTTTTTGGCGCCAAGGGAACCCGCAATTTAAGCAGAATTTCAGAAGGGTATACAATAATTGTAGGTGACTTTTAAACCTGCCCAAGATATTAACTATACATTTACTTGATGCCAGATCCCGAAGGAATAGCTTACTAAAGTTCTTAGGAGATAATCTTCCTATTTCAAATAATCGATTGCCCAACAAGAGGAAACAATATTTTGGACCTACTAATAGTGACTCATTTGAACTTGGTAAGAAGTTTTAAAGTTATAGAACCTATTGGTAAAAGTGATCATAACATGATTAAGTTTACTTTTAATATTGAAAACAAAATGCATAGCAATTACTTGAATATTCCTGATTTTAAGAACGCAAATTTTAATAGCTTTAAAGAAAGCTTATCTATATATGATTGGGATGAAATATTAACGGGCAATGCAAATATAATGTGGGATACGTTTCTACAAATATTTAAAGAAAAAGGAAAAGCTTTTGTTCCATATAAACATGAAACAAACTTTAACCAAGTTCAAAAACCCAAGATGCGTGGAACATGAAATTAGAGAATTCTTTAAATAATAGAAATAGGGCTTATAACCTTTGGAAGACTTCTCCCTCAGTAGAAAAATATAATAATTGCACAAGTTTGGCGTCGAAACTGCAAAAGACTAATTAGAAGAATATAAAAAAACTAATGAAATTCTTATAACTACTGTAAAAGTGTAAAATTAATCCTAAAAAGTTTACAATTACGTCAATAATAAAAGTTCCATTAAGGAATCAAATTGGACCACTACTGAACAATAACGGAAACCTAAAGTAGAACAATGCCGATGTGGGCAAACATTTTATAATTTTTTCTGCTCAGTATTTACGAAAGAAAATCTAGATAAATGTTCCTAACAATGAAAGACGTACGGACTTTCATCACAGATAATATATTTCTAGAATACATTTGAAAATTTAGAAGAGAAGTTGCTTTCCAGCCATAAGCTTTTAATAAAATATAAATCACCTGGACCAGATGGATTTTATCGCATGCTGTCGGCAAAAATTGAAGATATATTAGAAAAACCTCTGACAATGCTTTTCAATAAGTCTTTGCAAGAAGGGTTAGTATCGCATAAATTTCAAACTTGCAAATATAACTCCTATTCTTCAAATAAGGAGATCGTAAATCCCGATAATTTTACAGACCCCATTAGCTTAACTTAGCTTTAACTCTCAATAGTTCGGCCAAAATTTTTTGAAGCAATACTAAATAATAGATTAGTTTCATATCTTGAAGATCATGATTTGCTCAAGAATTCCACACGGTTTAGAAGAAATGGATCATGCTTAACTAATTTACGAATATTTTAATATGGTTATTAACGATGTAGATAATAACAATCTTTTGATGTTATTTATTTAGATTTTCAAAAGGCATTCGATAACATACCGTCCCTCATCAAGATTATTGGAAAAGCTTAGAGCTCATGGTATATTTCGGAAGGCTTTTTAATTGGGATTCAAAATTGGTTATTGAACCGACGACAACTAGTTGTTGTCAATGGTGAGTGCTCAGAATGGGCTGATGTTATTAGTGGTGTCACCCCAAGGATCTGTTCTGGGTCCAATATTGTTTATTATATAATGTAAAATAAATAAATATGATATTTTAAGCAATATCTCGAAATTTGTTGATGACACGGAAACTTGGAAATTCGAATAAATTGTGGAAGTATTATCAATCCACTCTAGAGCGTTTTGAATACAGATTGTAAATTGGTCAAAAACGTGGCAATGAAATTTAATACCGAATAAATGTAAGGTTATTGCAATTTTGGAAGTAGGGAAAAATGAATCATGATTACAACCATAGATGCTCAGTTATCAAAGTTGTCAGTTAGGGGGAAAAGGATCTAGGGTATTAATTAATAGGATTTAAAATTTGAGAAACAATGTGCTGAAGCTGTCAAGAAAAGCAAATAAAGCTCTAGGCTTTATTTGCCAGAAAACTTTTCAATATAAAATCTAAAGTATACATAGTTCCTCTCTATAAAAACATAGTCTAGACCTCAATCTGCATACGCAGTGCAGTTTTGGAGTCCATACCTCAAAAAGGACATAGAAAAAATTGAAAGAATTCAAAGAAGGGCAACCAAATTAATTCCAGAATTGAGAGATAAGTCATACGAACAACGACTACGTGAATTATATATACATTCTTTAGAGACAAGCAAGATTGACTCGTTTACGATATTTATTTATAATTGAAATATATCGATTACATGCAATTCTTTAGATATGATTTTAACGATGTAACACGAAGTAATGGGTATAAACTTTGTCATAAACGATTTCAAACCAATATTGCTAAAAATTTCTTCACTTACGATGTAATTGAGTAGTGGAATAGTCTCTCTTATGAAATAGTGAACAGCGCTAACATCATTTCATTTAAGAAAAAGTTAGATAAACATTTTAAGGATATTGGTCTGTGAACGACAATCAACTCGATTTTACTTTATTCAAATACAAGAATTAGTAGTATCCTGAATATGGCAAAATCAAACTAAAATAAAAAATTGAAATCCTTTAAAAAATGTTATAAATACATCGTAAATAGAATTACGGCTTGTAGTAGCTTTGATCTTCATGGCTTGCAAAGTATCCGTTCTAAGATGGTGATAACATCAATCGCACTTTCGCCTTAAGGGGAAAGTGCGATTGATGATATCACCATCCTAGAACGGATACTTTGCAAGCCATGAACATCAAAGCTACTACAAGCCGTAATTCATTTTACGATGTACTTATAACATTTTCTAAATGATTTCAATTTTTCTTAAAGTGTTTATCTAACTTTTTCTTGAATGAATCGATGTTAGCGCTGTTCACTATTTCATAAGAAAGACTATTCCACTTCTCGATTACATCGTAAGTGAAGAAATTTTGTGCTATATTTGTTTGAAATCTTTTATGACAAAGTTTATGCCCATTACTTCGTGTTACATCATTAAAATTATATCTGAAGAATTTCCTGTAATCGATATTGTCAAATTTATTTAATATTTTGAAAACTTCTATTAATTTTCCTCTCAATCTTCTTGTCTCTAAAGAATGGATATTTAGTTCACGTAGTCGTTGTTCGTATGATTTACCTCTCAATTCGGGGATTAATTTGGTTGCCCTTCTTTGAATTCTTTCAAATTTTTTCTATGTCTTTTTTGAGGTATGGACTCCAAAACTGCACTGCGTATTCCAGATGAGGTCTAACTAATGTTTTATAGAGAGGAAGTATTATTTTTTAGATTTAAAATATTCGCACAGTTTCTGGCAATAAATCTAGAGGTTTATTTGCTTTTTTACAGCTTCAGCACATTGTTTCGCAAACTTTAAATCCTTAGTAGTAGTAGTAGTAGTAGTAGTACTACAGACTAGCAAAGACTTTACAGTCCACTCAAGGCTAGTCTGTTAAGTATTTTTGTTTATTTAATTTGTTGGATGTGTCTACTGTTTTAAAACAAAACTGTTATGTAGTTTTAGTGTGATCGATTAGATTACCGTCCTAGAACAGATATATTCTTTGCGGTAACTACAGTTATTTGTAACAGATGTTCTATGCGGTAAACATCAAAGTTATTTACTACAGTTATTCATTTTAGAGTTATTTGTAACAGATGTTCTATGCGGTGAACACCAAAGCTATTTATAATAGTTATTCATTACAGTTATTTGTAACAGATGTTATATGCGGTGAACATCAAAGCTAATTACAGTTATTCAGTGTGATCGATTAGATTACCTTCTTAGAACAGACATGTTCTATGTGGTAAACATCAAGGTTATTTACTACAGTTATTCATTACAGTTATTTGTAACAGATGTTCTATGCGGTAAACATCAAAGTTATTTACTTCAGTTATTTGTAACAGATGTTCGATGCGGTAAACATCAAAGTTATTTACTACAGTTATTTGTAACAGATGTTCTATGCAGTGAACATCAAAGCTATTTATTACTGGTTAACCTGTAATAAATAGCTTTGATGTTCATCGCCTAGAACATCTGTTACAAATAACTGTAATGAATAACTGTAGTATAGAACATATCTGTTCTAAGACTGTGATCTAATCGCTCACGCTGAATAACTGTGGTTGATGGCATAGCTGAGTTAGGAAACTTATATGTCACATTGACAGAGGACACATCCAACACAATAAATAAACAAAAATACTTAACATACTATGATGTTTGTTGCTTAGAAGCAGATCTGCTCCAAGTGAGCAGACTCATATGTTACATAGAAATAGGTAAAATAATATACCTATTTCAAAAATACATAACAGGTTTGTTTTAATAACAGTAGACACATCCAACAAATTAAATAAACAAAAATACTAAACAGACTAGCCTTGAGTGGACTGTAAAGTCTTTGTTAGTCGGTGTACTACTACTACTACTACTACTGCTACTGCTACTGCTACTGCTACTGCTCCTGCTACTGCTACTGCTACTGCTACTGCTACTGCTAATGCTACTGCTGCTGCTGCTACTACTACTACTACTACTACTACTACTACTACTACTACTACTACTACTACTACTACTAAACCACACATAGTAATGAAGTTGGAGGAATTGGTTTAGAATTATGAATTAAGGACTGATAACTAAAACTTTTTTAGAATGAAGTCATCTTTGTTGTGAATTATAAAATACTTGTTAATCCAAAGAACTGTCTTTTCACCCGAAACATTTGATATCACCTTTATATATTTTTTTTTTACATGATACCACCACTCACGGGCAATGCCCTTTTCAAAAGGAGGGGGCAAAAAAATAAGTAAATAAATAAATAAATAAAAAAAAATTACATAAAGAAAAACATTAAAATAATGGAAATAAACAAACCCCTGTCTCATTTCCCTAACGCAATTCCCTAAGCTGGGTGCAGACGCGGATTTTAAATAGAGGAGATTGAATATAGGCGGGAAAATAAAAGAAGGCAAGGAGTTCCACAAAACAGATGTGGCTGGAAAGAAGGAGGTACCACAACGAGTGATCCTTGAGTCTCCAATATTCACACAATATTCGTGAGAGAACAAGGCACCTCTTGTATTACGAGGGCGACGCAGTGGTGGTGGAGGAATGCAGAGGTCATTCACTCGAGCACCTGCCGTTGTAATACCTATAGAAAAGAGATAGGGCACCGACGTCACGACGCAGAGAAAGAGGGTCAAGGGAGTCAGAAAGTATGGGACAGTTTATAAGCCTCTTAGCCTTAGCTTCAACTCTATCCAAAAGGAGGGTGGAACCGGAACCACCCCAAATGTGTTCTTAAAACAAAACGCTATTTACCCGGTCTTTGTGGTTGCTGGGGAGGAGGAGGAGGAGGAGGTTGCTGCTGCGCTGATTGTTGTGATTGTTGTGATTGCTGCTGTGATTGTTGCTGCTCTAAATGATGTTTCTGCTGCTCTAAGTGATGCTTCTGCTGTTCTAATTGCTGAATTTGAGAAGTTGCATGCTGAACGAATGCATTATGCTGCTGCTGGTATCCCTGTTAAATAAAAATTAAATTAAATCCAAAAAATAAATAGATACAATTTTTTTTTTAATCAGAATAATAATAAACAGACAAAACTTCACTTTCAATATTCTCATATCCGTTTTTTCCTTTGGTTGATCTTTTAAAAATTAAGTTTATGGATACAAACCTCAAGTGTAGCATTCATATGTTGAGAAACTGTGGTTACAACTTGGGGAAATTCACTCAACTTCTCTTTTTCATATGTATTCCATGACTCGATAGGAGAATGCAATTGATTCAAAAGATTATCATCAATTTACTTAACTAAAAAATTCAATATCGTATCTAATTTAGTTTCAAAAATGCGACACTTAAGTATTAATATGTGTAATTCAATTAGTTGTATATTCAGTTATGAAAGTGTCAGTTACACATACTTTTGGGGTCTACTGTGTAGAGATGTAAAGTGTTGGTTAATGCTAATTGAAATGTATCAGATTTGAATAACTGATTTTATTGAGGTGATTTTTCTATAGGATACTAAATGATTTAAGATTACTTGGGTTCGTCTAGAGGGAAAGGATGTGTTGAAAGTTAACTACTAAGTAATATTGAAATTATTGTGGGCTACACCAAAATGTTAGTTAGAAGAAACCCAAAAAGTTATTGTAGGGAAAAAAAGGGCCAAAACAAAACAATACATAGAAATTTAAAATTTTTTGTTTGTTTTATGTTTTACAACATAATTGACTTGCAAGTTCCGAAAGCTAGGATCAATAGATTCAAGGGGATAATCTAATTATGGATTTCGAGGCTCAGATCAGTAGAACTCATGCGGAGGCTAGAGGGTGAAGTCTGGGGAAGGCTCAGTTGGTTAACCTGATTTGCTCGGGATTTACTCGGCCCGGCCGTGCAGGCAATTATGTTTAGGCCTGTGGCAAATAATAATTAACTGTTGGAATGGAATGGTGTATACAAAAGCAGTAAAAATTAACACCAGCACAAGGTATCTGCAAGTTAAAAAAGGTAATTAAAAAGTTTAAATTGAAAGCAAAAATTAAACACTAAAGATGAAACTTATAAAATAAAAATAGGCAAACCATAGTATTTTAGTTAGATGAAATCCCTATACACATGAAGAAAACGACGATTTTGAAATAGACAATGTCATTGCCTGCCTTGCTAAGCGGAATTGTTTACTACCGGCGACGGCGGGACCGGGCTCCGCAGCCGCTAGCCATCGCCCGCTCTCTCGCTCCTGCGGCCCATCGCGTCCTCCATTCGACTCCATCTTTCCTTATGCACTCCGTGCATTTTTCTTCTTCTTTTATAGCTATGGTCGCCGAGCGCTCCTACGTGTGGGTAGAGCCATAACACCGCAAATTCATTTGGTCCTCCATTCTACTCGTTCCCTCATTTATTCCTCTTCCTTCATCCTACTCCTCCTTCTACACCTTAGACCACTTGCCATCTCCTAGCAGTCTCTTTGCCATCTCGTCTTTCTTGACTTGCGGTTATTTCTTCAGTGGGTGACACCTACCTCGGGGGTTCCAACACCATTCTTTCAGCTCTCACTTTCTCGACTTCTCTTATCACTCTCTTTCCCCTTTTCCCTACCATGTCCTCCCGTTCGTTCCTTCTTCCTTCTTTCCTTCTTCCCCCATCTCTCTCTTTATGCCAGCTCGCGCTCCTTTACCCACTTAAGAAATTTCGTTATCTGGAAGAACCTACACCTGGCTCTGTCCTTCACTCGTAGGGTGGATTGCACCTGTACTACATAGCCGAGAAATCCTTTGACATACTCAGGCTGATTAACAGCATCCAAACTCAGGGCCGTGCAGCCACGAAAAATCAGACATGCGAAAGGTGTCATGTAATTTTAAGGTCATCCTTATTTTCGTTCAAGAGTCTCACCATATTTACATTCTATTTTTCTTTATTCTTTATTGTTTTTTATTTAATGTTTTTTTTTTTCTTTAATTTTTAAACTTTTTTTTTTTCCTATTAAGTTCTTTTTTTTCCAGGTTTTCAAGTTTTCCGAAGGTCATTTCCCAGGTTGCTCTTCAGTTGCCGATCTGGGAATCCATTCAGGATTAGGGAGTATGTCCATGCATGTTACTTTCTCCCTTGGCGATAATCATATAGCCTCGAATCTACTTATCTTATACTTCCTAATCTTCTGATTTATGGTTTTATTTCACACGTACTATACTTGCCGCCTCTTTTAGGATTAAACATTACGTGGGGATTGAACCTATGCTGTTGATGGCTTTAGCTTTCTTAGGTAATATTAATATCCAAAGCATTTGACCTTATATGGCTGCATGCTGTACTACTTACTTATTAACTTTATAACTCCAAACTCTTAACCCTCTCTTATTATTACTTTTTGGGATTTTATCCATGCACCTTCCTACTTATTTTTTGACTGTTATCATTTTAAATGGTCTATACTTGATGTTATTAACTTTCAAATAGACTCAATATTATTCTTTGAGAATATGAAGCTAGGCTGTTATTGTTTGATTATGAGGCATCATAGTTTTAGGTAATGGTATTTTTTCGGGCTCAGTTATATAACTATCCTCTTTCTGTTCATCTAATTTTATTGCGGTGTTGATTCCTAGGTGCGGCGAGGGTTTAATTGAATCTTTGTTAAAATACTTGTTATTTACGACTCACTATTTTTCTTTTTTCTATTAAAAACTGTTCTTTCCATATTCATATTTAAATTTTCTTAAAAAAACGTATCAGCATAATAATGTATCTACGTACACGATCATACGTGTGTATTCAAGGTTTCCTTTTAGTTTCCTTTATTAATCCTAATGACGTAAAGAAATGTAATTCTCTAAACAAATTCGAATAATGGATGACAATTTATTCAAAAGCAATTTAAAGTAATCTTCAATTTCTTCTTATCCTTGTCCCTAATCACGTCCGGCAAAGGCGTTGATGAAAATTGGCAACAGCGCTTTCGACGCAGCTCTGTTGCCCTTTTCCCTTCTCTTCCGTGTTGGTCTTACGTTCATCTCTCTTCGCTCATCTGATTACACGGCGTTAATATTCAGCTTCAGACCTCAGAAGCTGTGGCTTTCACTGGACGTTGGCTAGTGGCTTACTGCTTCGTAGATTTTCATAATGTAATTTGCAATATCAATTTCCCGGCTAGGACGAAGGCCGCTTTGTACTTTCCATGAATATTAAAGTAGGTGTAAACGCTTTAATTGGTGTATGCAGATGGTGTAGTGCCTTCTCTGACCATCGTCCTTTAATTCTTGGCTTGAGGCTCTTCAAGAAAAGCATTTGGATATTCCAATTCTAAGTCCAATTAGGCGTTTATGCTAATTTCCTAAGTATAAATAAATAGAGTTAGAATTAAAGGCGAGTAATAAAACCGAAAGAAAGCGGGAAATGACATTTAATATTGCGAATTTGAATAATAAAATAGGTTCTGTAATTAGGAATATTTTAATACAAATAACACATTATTTTTTCAGTAATAGAAATTAAAGTAATTAGTCCCATTTAAAATGTATTGATTTTAATTCGCTTGTAAGAATTATTTAAAATTATATATATATATATATATTATATATATATATATATATATATATATATATATATATATATATATATATTATATATATATAATATATATATATATAATATAATATATATATATAATATATATATAACGAAAAAGAACATAAGTTGGAGTATATAACAAAAAAGAGCTTATATAAGAGTATGTAATAAAAAAGATAATTATATATATATATAATATATATATATATATATAGTTATAATATATAATTATATATATATTATAAATTCTTTTATATAAAATATATAAAAATATATATATATATATATATATATATATATATTATATAATATATATATATATATATATATATTATATATATATAAAAAAAATAATATATATTATATAAATTATATATATATATATATATATATAATATATATATATATATATATTATATATATATATATATATATTTGTTGTGTGTGTATCAACTCACTTCAGTTACTATAAGAAACAAATCTTATCATTTAAAATCTTTCAAAAATAAGGAAAAGGAAAATTTCCCCACAAAGGACTTTCC
>JABUQX010038655.1:20000-24454 GCA_015478945.1 Trachelipus rathkii
GGTTTTTTCTCTAATTTCATTTGTTGAATATCATTATTGCATTTCATGTAGACCTAACCTCTTTTTCTTAATCGAAACAGGTGATTGAGCTGTCCAAAATCAAAACCTACTCTATTACCTCAAAAAGGATCTCTCTCAGTTCTATTTCCTTTGGACAAAATCTTTTACCTCTTCACCTAATTCTGATTTTTCTTTTGTTATTTGTCACAAAGAAGTTTGCTTTTTTGGATTTACATTTGCCTTCAAATCCTAGGAACCGTGCAATATATTTATACTCTATTTAAATGAAAACTTTTTTCTGTAGAAAATGTAGTAATCTCTTTGGTTCTTCTACTGTACTTTCTGAAAAATATGAACATTACCTTTATTTTATTTATTTATTACTCTTTATTTGCTCTTATTCCTTCTGACGCCTCTATAGCTCCTCTCATTGTACTCAAATAAAGCCGTTAGATTAATTTTATCTTCCACCCATTTTAGACGATTGCGGTTTTTTCCTCCATCTCAACCATCCTAAAAAATTTAGACCTATTATTGTAATTTTTTCTGAAGTTATGATTCACGTTCTCTCCGTTCTTAATATTTAGAAGGCGTATGATACTGAAAGGGATTCATCTTGGGAACTGAAAAACTTGTACTTTAGACTTTAGAGCTTGCTTCCTGCACTGGTAAACTGTTTCTTTTCTACCTATCAACTTGTGCCATATTTCCTTTTCGAAGAATTATCTCGTTAAATACTTTTAAAAAAAAAAAGGATCCTTCTCATCTCACTAACTGACGTCCTATCGCTAAAACTTCAGTTCATCCGAATGGTTTCGAATCTACGGAAAGGGAAGTTTTGAAATCTTTTCATTATATTACTTCTTCTTTTATCTCAGATAGCAATTATGGTTTTATTATAAAATGCTTAACTGGTGACTTTCATCTCTTTCTGATTCTATGTCATTTATTCTTCAGGCTTTCAGTAGATATTTCTCTTTGGTGTTAGACTTATTGAAAGTTTTATTAAAATCTGACTCAAAGTATTGACTCCTAAATTTCCTGCTTTTGGCGTTTAACATTTTCTTTCTAATCTTATATATCTTTAGCTTTCTTTCGAGATACTCTGTGGCAACTATTGCAGACCACCAAGACTTACTGAAGAATTTTATTTATCTCACTATAAAGAAAAAGTTCAAAGAAGTTAGGAGTTCAGACACTACTTTAGAAATTCTTCCAACTACCTCAGTCGAATGTTATTCGTCCTTATGTATAGTATAGAGAACATAGACTACGTCACATATTTGATATTGTTCCACATAAACTAACTCTTCTTGAAACGGTGGAGTCTAGGCCATTTCGCATCATCGGTTCTCCCTATCTCGCTGATTCTCCACAATATATTTCCAGCCTCTGAAATGTTGCATCATCCTTTTTCTACCATAGCATTCCTCTTCCAACTTTGAGGAAAGCTCATGAGACCCTTCTTCCTACACAGTTTCATCCTGTATTGGAAAAGCTCAGAACACTCTTTCTGTTTTCATGAATACAAATAGCTTTGACATACAACACACTTTAAGGCCAAATGTATTCTGGCATTTTTTCCCATAACATTTGAATATGTTTTGGTGTTATCATTTTCTTTTCATTAAAATATTGATTAAAATTTTAATCGATTTTATTTTATTTAGGTCACTTAAAATGACACATATAGTTGCAATGTCACTCATTTTATATATCTAAATATATTTATATATATATATATATATATATATATATATATATATATATATATATATATATATATATATATATATATATATATATATATTTATAATAATATATATATATATATATATATTTTTAAATATAACATAATAAATTTATATATATATATATAGATATATATATATATATATATATAATAATAATAATATATATATATATATATATATATATATATATATATATATATATATATATATATATATATATATATATATATATATATATATATATATATATATATATATAGACAGGGGGTTCAGGGAGTTCAAACCTACCCCCTCCGAAATTATTTTAGCAATCAAAATTTTTTGATGGCTTAGGTCTCTAAATTTTAATTTTTAATGGTAATAAAAATAATAGTTAATCAAAACATATTAAGAGTTTATATTAATAGAATTGAGGAAACATATTTGTAGTCTATGAAGAATCCTTAGCTTAAGTGGCTGTTGAAAGCATTAAAGGAGAATCTCTAGAGGAAGAAATACAACGAACCCTAAAATAAATAGTGACTTTCTGATTGGACAGCGATATGATAGTGCAGAAGCAATGAAGAAAACTTTTAGAGGTGTTAAATTGTTGTAAATATTCTGCTGCGTTAAATGTTCATTTCTGTTCACATTCAACGCATTAGAAACCTTATGGCACAACAAAGCCAACTAGGTACTATTTTAGATTGCCAGAGCGGAATACTATTTTAATAGAGGAAAAAAAATAGGAAAGATATTCCCATACACCAAATGAACGAAACTCACACGAATGAGCGAAACAAGGTTGGTGGAAAGTTACGATGCATTGTTACGATCTAGAGAAATTTTTAAAGCGCTTGTTTAAAACTTTAGATGAACTTGAATGAATAAAAATATTATACCATCTTCAATAAGCCCAGATCTTTTGAAGTTTGTATTCAAAAAGCAAATTTGCTATGAGTTTATTTATGACTTCAACTTTATATTCTCTAGCACTCTTCCGTTATGTAATACATTACAGTTTCCATAATTAGTGACGGTAACTGCTCCTAATCATTTTGAAAAATGTTTGTTTTGAAAGATTTTCATGCAAAAATCGATGAAACATTTTCAAACATTTTGGAATTTGCAACAGAACTTTTGTTTTCGGTTAAAGAAGAAATGAGAATGCCTCATGTGAGAATCAAAGTAAAATGAAAACTTAAAGAGCCATAAAAATTTCTATTCTTGATGATTTTTCAAACTAGTTAGAGAACAAGTGCCTGTGCCATTGATCCATACTTACCATTCCATCGATATCTATTAAAAATTTTACTAGTTTTGTAAATAAATGAATATAACAAACGCTCACTCCAAAAATTATATATCGACTCTGAAAAGTCTCAAATCCTTCTTTTTCAATTTTACAGGAAAAGAAAGACTAACAGAACTGGCTTTAATGGGTGTTCGTCATAGCTACACAACAATATAAACGGATGAAATTGTCAATCATATTGTTATTAAGAAATCAAGATGAAGAATTTTTTTATGTAAATAAAATATCTTTTTTGTGTTTTGAAATTTCTATCACTGTTAGTTTATTTTATTCTCTTTTATTTAAGTATAATATATATATATATATATATATATATATATATATATATATATTAACATAATAACAATATGTATATATGTATATATATATATAATATATATAATAATATAATAATATAATATATATGGCATATATATATATAAATAAATGGAAATAATAATAATATATATATGTATATATATATATATATATATATATATATATAATAATAACTAATAATATAACCAGCAATAATAATAATAATATGTATATATAATATATATATATCTATGGAAATAATAACCAATATAACAACAGCAATATGTAATATCTTTACCAACATATATATATAATAATATGTATATATATAACAATAACCATATATATGAATATATATCAACTATATATATGTAATAGCAATAACTTAATATGGCATATATATATATTGTATAAATATCTTTAACTGTATATATAATATAATATATGTTTATGTAATAATAGCAATAATAATAACATAATATATATAATATATATAATAATAATAATAGCCAATAATATATAATATATCTTATAATAATAATATATATGATATATATGTATATATATATATATAATATATATATATATATATATATAACTAATATGTATATATATATAATAATAATATATATATATATATATATATATATACAGTATATATATATATATATATATGTAATAATATATATCATATATAACAGCAGCCAGCATGCGCATAGCCCAGCAGCCCTGCAGCCCAGCAGCCCAGCAGCAAGTATAATCCTGTACTTCCATATATGTATGGTATCCCATTGACTCCGCAGCCATGTATGTATGTATGTAATAACTTAATATGTAGTAATAGCAATAGCCAGCGTATTCAATATGCCATAATATAATGTAGCCAACCTGTAGTAATAACCTTAGCCAATATAACCATAACACTATGAGAGGTATTAGCGCCTGTAATAGCCCAGCCAGCCAATAGCCATATGTATATCAGCTATATGCTGTAACCAGTAACATGTAGCCAGCTCAACTGCTCTTTCAGCTGTACCAACATGCCAATAATAGCCAGCCTTTCAACTCTTCAATAATATATAGTAACTCGCTGCCAGCTCAGTAGCCAT
>JABUQX010038656.1:0-33915 GCA_015478945.1 Trachelipus rathkii
AATAATTATTTAGCACATGCGTAAACATGGATATTGCTAACATTACTTTCCGCGCTAAACACGAGTGAGAAAGTATGTTATAATAATAATACAAGATATAAGTAAATGCATTGATAATACTTTATTGTTGTAATACATATGTATGTGGCATTTAAATCAATGCAACCTAAACATAGTCAATAAGAGCAGATTTCAATTTGGTTTGTAATATAAATAATTAAACTTAAAATACATAAAGTTAAACTTGAAATGCAAACATATTAATTATCAAGATGTTAATATAAGATACAACATGAAGGTAAATAAAGTAGTATAATTAATATCGAGCATAACTGTTACATCAAAGATTAAGACATATATAGCAATATTTGAATACATTAAAAATCATAGATGTTATATATACAGGGAAAATAAAAGTGCAATTCAAACATAAGTGCAATTTGGGTTATTCGTTAAGGTATTAAACAAACTTACAAACATTTAATGGAAAAATATAAAACTGTTTTATACATATTCTGTGATATTGAACAATTGAGTTATCAACAAGAGTTAAATAGGCACATCGATCGAACGTTGAATCCATGAATAGTTCTAGTATAACGTGCGTTTCCTAATGGTAATCCACGATTTGATCGAAGGCGCACGTAAATTAGGTTTTTAAAGGCTGTGTTACGAGAGAAACGATTGCTTGACATATGTAGAGAGAAGTTGCTTGAAATTTAAGTCTTATTTGAAAAACTTCTTACATACATAAAGGGAGGGTTCACAGAAACATTAGAATTGAATAGGAATCAGAGTTTGTAGTGGAATCCAAAAATGAAAGAAGTGCCATAATCAAACTTAAATGATGGAAAGAATTCATATCGTACTTGTTTTGAAATTTTTTGTGGAATGTCGTTTTATCATAGTCTTTATTTGTAACAAAAAATTTTCAAGTACATAAAAGGGAGAGGTACAAACATTATAGAATTGCGAGAAAGGAATTCAGAAGTTCGTAGTGGAATCAAAAAATGAATTTCTGCTCCCATAATCCAAACTTAGAATGATGAAAGAAATGCTGCTGTATTTTTTACTCGTAAAGTGTTATACGTCACTATTTACATTTGTGCCAGACATAGCGGTTTCTTCCTATGTTTGTTCGCAGAGTTTTGACAAATTAATTTTCTTCTCTCATTAGATTCTCGGTTGTTAAAATTGAACCAGCGTATCCACAGAAACATTTACACATTCCTGAAGGAGGAATCAAGTTCGTAGTGGAATCTGGGGGAAGAATTTTGTTTTATGGGAAAAGTCGAGCTCATCACTTATAAATATGTAACAAATCGAAATATCCAACACTGAGAATTTTAATTATTTTTTTATATAACGTAATGAGGGAATTAGCTTAGTTATGATCGAGTGAAATTCTCGAAATGTGAATATATGCTTTGGTTAAAATTACAGGAATAGAGATCAATTATTCTACTAAATATAGGAAATTTGAAAGATGGAATCGTCAGTATCTCCGATGTAATAGTTTAGTTTTCCTGTTGAGTACTATTTTTCTCATGATGTGTGCTGACTATGAAATTGTTGGTGTTTGTTGTAGGTTCATTTTAAATTTTCCTGTTATTTTGTTTTTCAGAAATTGTTGTATTAGAAGTAGGTACTGTATGTTGGGCTTCTCATTCACTGGGTTACTAATTTTCATATTAATGGAGTAGGTTTTTGCTAAACTGGTGCTTCTTGGAGCTAATGCTATCGTTATATTAAGAGGATTGTGAATCTTTAGAAATTGTGCCACTTTATTTGAAACTAACATATGTATTATAATTCACACATATTATGTAAAATATGCCCAATGAAAGGTTATTATGAAAGTAGTTACAAACAGAATCTCCTGTTGATATATATTATGGCTGTCGCTCTTGCGTAGGCGCTGAATGTTTTAGTCACGTAAGCCCTTTCTCAGTTTGGCGCGTGGTTGTTCTTCCTACTTAATTGGCCTTGTCTGATTCTTCTAGTTTAGTCTTCGAATAAGGCTTCGACTCGCACTCTGAGGAATTGAAAACGATACTTGAGCCCTAACTCTTGTCCGTTAGAAATTGTTTTGTATTTCTCTTTGCGGAGATAAATTTTCCCTTGGAGAGTCGTGAGTTTGTATAGTGATATTGTATGTGTTTATCATGGATTCTATAGTGTAATGAATCTTTTGAATTGATCTCTTTGTAGTCTGATCGGTTTTGAATGAAGAGACATGAGATCGACGGGTCCATTATAGGGGGTTCGATTTTCATCTCTGACTCAACGCTATTAAACGTTTTGGTCCGCGCATTAGCTTCAGCGACTTAGAGCTACTGTACCAATTTAAAATTTGCTATCTATAAAGATTACATTATTGAGCTGGGCCTTACATTATTTTAGTGAAGCTTTGGTTTTATAGCAATACTATTATCTAATCTATTATATATAATTATGACATATTATTAACATTTGATATTTGGAATATACTATTATGTATTAATATTTATTTAGGATATATACTGTTTTTTGTTAATATTTTCATAAATTTATATAGATTATAATATATTATTATTTATTATATATTATATATTATATTAATTTATATATATTAATTATATTTATATATTATAAATATATTAATATATATAATTTTATATATTATTATTATTTATATATATTTTATATACCCAAATGTTAAACATCAATTCCCTGGAGTTGTTGTTATTGAATAAGTTTTCTTTAATTTATAAATTGGAATTAAAGGGATAAAAAGTTATTTCACTTTTTTATTGTATTTGATTTTCAATGATTCAAGCAAAATATAAGTATTATTTAATTAATTTTCTTATTATTGTTATTTCTTATTTTATTAAATATTTGTTATTTGTTATATAATGCTTTATTAAATTTTTCATATGTTATTTATTTTAACATATTATTTATATAAAATATAATGTATTTATTAAACTAAATTTTTATACTTGAATAATTCACACAGGCTAATCTCGCTATTGATATTTGAGTCACGAACAGTCTGCTAACTTTTTTTTTAATGGGATTAAAAAATAGCATTATTTTATAGCGATGATTCTTACACTCCTCTATAGTGACTTAGTTGTGTTTTTACATTATTACTTTTTACTATTTAATTTTGCAATGTAATATTATGGTATGTTCTTAAATATCTTGATCAACTTTTATTCTCTCGAAAATTAAGTATATTGTTTCTGCGACACTATCCTTTGAGTACATAAAATTATTTATATTAAAAGAACGATAACGGTCTATATTATTGTTAACCTTTGTTCTTGGTCATATCATGCTGATATATATTTACTACATACTACATAGTAATGTAATTAAACTTGTAGCTGAAATTTATGTTGTTTATTATTAGCTAATTCGTAGTTATCGTAGTGACCATTATATTGATAGTAATATATATTATATATGATACCTTTATTTAGGATATACATATATATAATTATTTTCTATGCTATCTATGATTATACTATACATTTTTGTAGCGTTTATATATAACTCTATATAATTTATATAATTATTTTTAGAGTTTATAAGGTTATTTTATTATTATTATGTCTAATTTTAGGTATTTCCTTTTTTATTATTTATTCTTGTATATTATTTTATTATTATGGGTATATATTATTATGTGGATCATTATACTATTAATTTTATTTATTCATATATTAAATTTACTTGAAATCGCTGGTCTGTTCATAAAGCTATATTTCTAAATGTTCCATGATCAGGGCTAATACTAATTAACATATAACAGAGTGCAACGAAAGAATTTAATTTTGAACATTTTATGATTCTGATTGCACGTATTAATGTCTCTGGATTGATCAGCGTGTCAGACAACTTTCTAAACAAGCTCATTAAAAGCATGGACAAATTGAGCGTTATTTAATCATTTTGTTTTATTTTTGCCGTTGTATATACAATAGGCGTATTATACATTTTTTACCGAGCTAATATAGATATATATATTCATGTGGTTAGGCTATATATATATATAATATAGAATATTTATATATCATAAATTTGCAGTGATTTAGTCGTTATATATATAATAACTTGATTTTGTTCCTAATTGTGTCCTAAAAGTACATCTAACCTTATTCCCATTTTTCCTCGTTAATATTATTGTTTTGACTACTCAAAAGAAAATTACTTTATTGTTTTTGTGCTCATTTATTGTAGATTTCCTATATATTATTTGTTATTTATTTCTTTGTACAAATATAAATCTTGTTTTATGGGTGTTCAATATAATATAATCATTTTTATTATATTATTTGTACATTTACTCTAAATAATATATTATTTCACTAGTGTACAATTAACAAGGTAACAAAAATATATAGTTCATTGATTTATAATAGATTTATACTTCTCTTTATTTTACTATACAATTATATTTTCTGTTTATTTAATATGATACATAACCTTTTGACACAATTTTTACCATATATTATTATATAGCATTATAAAGTAGTAGTTTAAACTTAGTACATATATATATATTTTAGTGATATATATATATAATTACTATTTTTACTTTTATATGTTCTATTATTTTTAAAGCGTTAGGTATAGTATTATATGTATACTGATTAAGTGTGGTATACTTATGTTATTATATTTTATTAACTTTTTTCACTTTTTCTTTATATTTTGTTCACAGATTTAATTTTTATATTTATAATATTTAGGTTTATTTAAATTTTTACTTGTTTTAATATATTATATTTTTTATATTACATATAAGTATTATTATGGTTCCGCTTTATAAGCATCATATATGATACAATTTGACTATACATATTATAGACTTAATACTTATGTTTACTTATTTTTATTAACATTATTATATTATTGCTGTTTAAAATGACTATTCTTTTAAAGGGGTAAATGTGTGATGGTAATATTGTACTTTTGCATAAGGTGTGGATGGAGAATTTTATATATAGGTATTACAATTATAAACTATAAGTTATATATTTTAGCTTATTATGTGTATAGTTTAAGTCGTAATTACTGTATTATTGTACTCTTTCATCTCATTAGTGTATAAAAATAGACGTTTATTCTTCTTTATCTATTATTTTTTTTTCTTTATTCTTTAATTATTTCTTATTTAATATCTTATTTATATTTATCTTTTTAATTTTTATTACTTCATTATATTTACTATTTACTTATTATACTTCATTAATTATTTCTCATATTCATTTCATTTAACCTCTTTCTATATATTAAATTATTTATTCATATATATTATCATATATTTATTATTCTCTAGGTGTAGTCTAATTGATATATTACGTTGTGCGGTCTTATGGATTGTATTATAGTAGTTATTAAGGTGTGTGTGGTGAGTCTAGGTGCTGGTAGTACCTACATATACCTAATACATTGTTTGTCTATACTTTTATGAATATATTATATAATACATTATATATGAGTCTTATTCTATATATATATATATATATATAGATTTTAGTAATATTGTGTGTATATATAAACTTACTATTTATTTATATATATTTATTTTTATATTATTAAATTATATATTATTATTACTATACTATTTTTTATTATCTTGTTATTTTGTTATATGGTATGTGATATAGGTTATATTATATTAATTTCTACTTATATATATAATATATATACTTAGATTCCTATATATTATTATATTAATATATATATTATATATATTATATATACTTTCGCCCAAAAAGATTCTTCTTGTGGGCGAATAAACGTATAGGCTCTTGTTTAGTAAAAGTCGCTAATCTGCTGCTTCACAATTTTATTTTGCAGGTAAATAATTTCAATACAATATTTCGAAAATAAATCCAATTTTAATAGCGTCGCTAGGTTCAATCTTGATTACAATGCGAGGTTAGGTGCCTAGGTAGAAAAAAAAGTGCCAGATCACAAACTGAGGTCAAAGGAAGAAAAATAGACTTGTTGGTAGCTCATCAGGAGTCAGAATAAGTTTTAAGAACGAACCAGCGCATTTTTATAGGTAAAAAAAGGGGGAAAGAGGGGAGAGTCTGATTGGGGTTAGTTTTCAAAAATGATAATGGATGTTTACTGAATAAATATATTAATCAGAAGTACAAAATTAAATTTGATACAAAAAGGACTTTGGTTATGTGAAGTAAGATTTTTTTGGAGCGTACGTGAGGAAAAAAAAGAAATTTTATCTGAAAAGATAAAATTTGATAATGAAGAACAAAATAGATATCTCCATTTTGTTGTTCAAATAGACTTTTACAGATTAAATTTCTGTGAAGAGTCCTGCAGTGAAAAAAAAGAAATGAGGTAATCAATTTATGCAGGGGATTTGAATATTGGTTTTCTAGTCAAGTATCCCACTGGAGGATTATGTTTTATTAATTTCACCTGAAGTTTGAGAAGTTACACAAATGTGGGTGAAAGGGTGAAGATTCAGGAAGTTACGAATCTTTTTTTTTTTTTTTTTTCAAACTGTTTGGAAAGGAGTAATGGAAATTATATTGCAGATGTATCTATCTGATACTAGAGTGCAACCTTTGGGGAAGGAAAAATAAAAATTACTGATGATTAATATGGGTTGTACCTGGGAATGAGATAGAAGCTACCATTAGGGAAGGAAAGGAAAGTAAGGTTTTGATTTCCTGCTTCATGAGTATAGGATGGTTTTAGTGATAGTAGGATTATTAATTGCATTAAGTGGTGTTGTTTATTGAAAAATTGAGAATAGAGTTATGCGTTTATAGATTTTTTGGTATACTGGTTAAGGAGAACGTCGAAGTAAGAGAATTTAAAGTTGTATTATAATAGGGAGTTTCCTTTGTAGAAAAAAAAATACATTGTGAGAATGATTGATTTTACTGAATATAAGGACCAGAAAAAAAAATTTATAGGTTCAAATGTAGAGTAGTAAGAATAAGAAGTTAGTTGGGAACAGTTGAAAGACTCGTGCAAGAGTGCAATCAAATGCATAAGAGAAAATGATGGAAGGGAAAAGACGTTCAAGTTTTAGATGTTCAAGTTTAAGATGTATGCAATAGATTAATAATTAGTGTGCATTTAAATTTTTGATATATTGACGCAACGTTAAAAAATTATTTTTTTTTTTTTTGTTAAGTATTTTGATATTTGTTTTCTCTAATTCAGTGGAAAATTGTTACTTAGGAAGAAGATCAATTTCTCAAAACATTTTTTGTGTGTGAAGATAGGGAGAAGAAAAGTTTTTATTGAGAAGGTTGTATTTGAATTAATAAGGAAATAATTTTGAAATTTTAGTGATATTACATTAATTTGTTATAAACTTTGTTAATATTCTTAATGAAAATGTTCAAATTAAAAAATTTTAATGTTAGAAATTGTTTTTCTATTTTTTTTGCTAATTATACGGTGACGTAAATGAAATGTAAAGTATAAGTACCTTGTTAATTTAAAAAAAAAAATTTCACTTTCTTAAAGTACATGTGAAAAGGTACAATTTTTCTGTCCTGAAAAGAGAGGATAAATAGATGCTGAAACGTTACATTCTTATTTAAGGTCGCGTTGATGTGATTGATGAGTTATGGAATGGAATGTGTTATGTTACAGTGATAAGTTTGTTAAAGAAGGAGGTATTATTGTGGTTAATGTCCTTGTGTTGAGAGTGAAACTTATTGGAAAATGCAATGAATGTGGTTTTACCAGGAGTGTGTGTACGTAAGATGTATTCAGTGTGCTTCAGCATCATAATCTCAGTGAATTTTACATTTACACACATATGAAAATGAGTGTGTATGGAAAGTTCAGTTTTAACTTTGTGAAGAATGTTGACATGATCTAAGAGTGTGGAAGTTTCTGTTGAAGTGAGAGAAAGGAGAAAGCTAATTTTTTGTGTAGAATGCGGAGGTTAGAAGATATCGATTTTGCGAAGATAGTAGATGGAAGTTGTTGTTTCTTCGAAGAAAAATAAGGGTAAGTAATGTGAATGCGAAAGTGCCATAGTTGGTGTAAGTATTAATTAGTAAGAGTAGAGAAATGAGAACTTTGAAGAACGACCGAAAAAAGCGCGAACGTGAAGACATGAGGCATGAATCTGTTTAACGAAAAGGAAAATGGAAATTCATAGAAAACAAACTCCCGGGGGTGGGGGAAGTTGAAAAAATTTTTTTTGGGTGGGAGAAGAGGGATCAACATATGATCATTAAAAGAAAACTGGTGGGGTGGGCGACCACCATAGCGAATGTGGTTTCCTGAGAATGAGGTTATCATTAGGATGTGCATTATTATGCAAAGAAAGCTCTGATCCCAGATGTAAAAATTTCAACGGGAGGAGAAGAAGTTAAAGCTTTAATGAGTGTCTGGAAAGACTCAGTGTTAAATGGAAAAACGCTAAATCTTGAGCTTTACTTTGCGAATGTGATAAACATTGTTCTTTAATGCGAACTGGAGGAAAGTGACGAGCATGCTGAAGAGTAGAAAGAGTTTTCCCATTACCATTTGGCAGAGGTAAGAAAGATTTAAACACTGGAGAACTACTAAAAGGTGAGGAAGTGTTATTATCCCAACCAAAAGTATTTGTGCTACTACCTATCTTACTGGGGAATAGAGCCTTGGCATTTGCTTTGCCATTACCATGTACTACAATTGTAACATTACCTAAGTTTAAGTTCTCGCTATTGTATTTAGTTATTCAGGTTGTTAAATAATTATAATAATTGCAAGTCTCAGAGGGTTGCCCTAACAGGCGGTGAGGAGGAGAGTCACTAAGATTTCTTTTAATAAATATTCTGAGAAAACATGCTACTTTTAGGACTATCTTTAATTACCTCTGTAATGATAGTTGCGATATCATTGTCAGACTCCAGTCATGCTAACCGTATTGTTAGGTATAAGAGAATTTTCTACCCCGTGAAAAACATGCTGGAAATTTGTGTTAAAAGTTCTATCGAAGCGTACATTATGAGCTAAAATATTAGA
Organism: Trachelipus rathkii; assembly: GCA_015478945.1. NCBI lineage: Eukaryota > Metazoa > Arthropoda > Malacostraca > Isopoda > Trachelipodidae > Trachelipus > Trachelipus rathkii. The sequence continues at coordinate 9,007 of JABUQX010038656.1, forward strand.
GTGTTTTGGAGTATTAACATTATATTCGTCATGCAAAAAGCTTTTAACCCCATTTGAATTTACATTATCGAGAGAAATAGGTTTAGCGCATGCAATAGAGCTATCTTTGACAAGCGTGTCAGCTGGCGAGCTGCGAACATCGCGAGTCCCACTGGGGGATGAGCGTAAGGTGTGGGGGTGTTCCTGGATTTCTGGAGTAAAGAAGGTTTTCTCCAGTTGTTTACTAGATCTTCTCTATTAGCGAAATGAAAGAAAGATTTGTGGCCCCCCTGTGTCTGAATTTCTTTAGAAGGAATTTTACCACCGCGAAAGCGAGAATTTTGTGGAGAGTGTCTATAAGGACAAAAACATGAAAATGCCTATCTTGGGCCAAATGTTGCGGATTTTTCCGGTGAAGTAAAAAGTGTGTGGTGTGTCGATCACGAACGGAGGAGGGAGGTGTGAATGTCCCTATGTGTAGGTGTTTTGAAATCGATCGTTTTGTCACGATATCTTCTAAAATCGTTGCTGCAAAGTTGAATGTGCAACGTTGTTCTGGACATTAGATTTTCATTTGGTCATTTGTGTTGACCGGAGAAAGATCATTACAGGTAATTTGAGGATGAAGTAGGTAATATCGCTTCATTAAAATTGATGAAGATTCAAATAAAATGTCCATAAAATTTGTGCGAGTGCCTGCGATTACATTTGAATTATAATATTTGAGGCATTGTAAAGAGTGAAAAATCAAAATCAGCGAAGAGCGGTAATCCTAGAACATCTTTAATCTCTTAATTAAAATTCAAAGAGTTGATAATATTATGAAAGGTGAGAATTAATTTAAACAAGAGGTGAATTCACCTGTAGGCCTTGAAATTAGAAAGATTTAGCTCTAGAAAGTTAACAAATAAATTGTTATGAATTACATTTCCAATATAATTCAGAGTACCTTCACATCTTTTCCCTAGTGGTGTGTTAAAGCTCTTCTTATACTTTTACATTATACCTCTTAACTATATCGCTCTGTCTGTAAACATGAAAGTGTGGCTTTCAACCTCATTCCTATGCTTTATATCTACTAAGCGTCTCATATCGCTATATCATGCCCGCTCTGGCATATCTAATTCACCTCCTTGTAACGTTTTCACTCCGTGTCTGATGTGCACCTGGTCACTAAACGTAAAAGTTCAATCCATTACTGGGCAAGTGATCTATAGGCGCGAGAGCCATCTGCTTTCCAAATGTGTTTGTGGAACAACCACTATTACTATTAGTGCCATAAAATAATCTACTTGTCTCAATATGCACACTATCTTCTATCTAAATCGTGTGGCCTATCATAAGAAAAACAATTAATACTCCTACCTTCTCAAATTTCTAAATCTGCTAAAACTCCATATTTAAAGTATATCGACTCAAACTAAAGTCAATACATCACATTGAAACCACGCATTCGTTAAACCATCTCCAATTTCATCTGTCCTTGAGCTGTCAACATACCAATTTGCAACTGCTTCAAATACACCTCGCTCTGGAGTTGTGCCTGCTGCTAACAATCTGTCCAACCGCAAGTATCTGTGGCTGTGCGAATCTGTCCATCACACATCGTTAATACCTGGAAATTTTATAAAAACTTTGGGAAGATAAAAGAGTTTTGTAAGAAGTAAATCAGTTCATATTGCACTCTCCCAATTTGGAATGTATAATAATGATTTTCCTTTTTTATTAATACACACGCGAAGATTGGCTGAACTGCTTTGCTTTTTTTTTCGTTTGTAAATGTGCCTTCCTGAAGTGTGAATGTCTTCTAGAAGTGATTTTGGTCTTTCCAGAGCATATGAAACTGCTCTGTGCTATAATCTATCTTGTGTGCCGATCAATTAACCGGATCTCGCTGAGTCATTAAAACCTAACTCTGAAACATTTATAACATTTGTGACAGGGATGGCCATGCATGAGAGTTATTAGTGAAATCAAAAATGATCATTAAATATGTAATGTAATGGACTTTTCAAACAATAAACAAAATTAATAGTAGAAAAAATAACCTTGCTGTTGAATTCACATGTGTGCGGAGTGTATTTAAAATTCTTTAGTGCAATATTGTAAAATTCATTGTTACAAAAATTATTTGTTTGTGTAGAGGCGTTTTTATCATACATAGCCACCTTCAAAATTGGTGAATTTAAAATCTTTTTACATAAAGAAGTCTTAAAATTTGAAGCACTCGTGAGTGGAAAACACTCTCACATCGATAGCGTTTCTAAACAATTGTGAGAACTGTGTAGCTGGTGTGAGGGAATTCATAGCTGCCGCTAACGAACCATGATAAATGGTTTCGACATCGATTTCATTTCATAGCTGCTTGAGAAGTCCCATGAGAGGTGGCTTCAGAAAGAACATTAAAATAATAATAACGAATAAACTTGTGTGTTGAAATTGTTTAAAGTTTTAGATGATCCTGAGGTTGAATTTTGTTTTGGCATCTTTTCCAATAAATTGTCTTCGATAAAATAAGCTATATTAAGATGAAATATTATGAAATCCAGTTTTGAGCTGTGGGGCTGCTTGCTATGCGTGTTGATATAGGCTTCATTTTGTAGATGGAACATTATATAATAATGAGGAGCCCTGGAGTGGAGTCGATTGAGAGGGTTGCTCTTTTACATTAATTACCTTTTTGAGAAACAACTATGAAATCTATTTAGTGACCAACATTTACTCAAGTTTTAATATTTTGTTAGAGGATTAGAGATTGATATAACGTTTAAATTAAAAGTGAGTCAAAAAAATAGGATGATCTACTGTTTATTTCCATTGAAAAGACCCTGTGAGTGATAGCTGTGTCTGTATTATCCCATACATCCATTTTTCGGCTCGCTGCTACCGCGTGAGAAGTCGAGCTACCATTTCTGAAGAGGATATTTTTCAAATTTCGGTCCTGGAAAGAGCGGGTGTTACTATGAGGATGTTTAATTCCAATGTGTGTTTGCTGTGAAGTCTTTACACTTACAGGACGAGGAGAGGATTGTGCTTGGAGAGAGACAGGTTTTGGATCTGTCGGCCGCTCTCGAAAATGAAAATTTTGGTGACATTTCTCATTGTGATTGATATATTGAAATGTTTCAAGCAGGGGTTGAGAACGCGACGTTCTTGTGGCGCTTCTCACATTATCCTGCTGGATGACTTTTGAGAAGAGAAAGTTAGTAAAGGAGAAGTCCGGCGTCCGGTAATTGTCTCAATAAGACACCTAATTCAATCTTACTCGCTTCGAAAAACAAATTTGTATATTCAATCCTTAAAAATGTTTAATTATTATATATTCCATAGAAACAAATTTGTTTGTGGAGCATTTGTTTTTCAAAATAATGCTTGTGGAAAGTATTGCATGTAAGAAAGAAGGAAGCATTAAATATTTATAACCCCTTTAAAAATGAATAGGACTTTAAAATTGTCCTATAAAAAATGTTGAGAGAGAGGGGGAAAACAACAAAATTACAAATTCCTGACTCATCAAATAAAAGTAAAAGACAGTGAAATTAATGCGGTATTCGTAAGTCAAAAGGTCTCGTAGTTTGTGAAACTGGCAGCCTGGGAGATGAGAGTGCTGTTGAATGCGAGTTCCTACAATGTTGTGGTGCGTCACTTTCGGCGCCAAAAAGATTCTTAAAATTGTGGGCGAATAAAACGTAAGGCGTCTTGTTTAAGTAAAAGTCGCTAATCTGCTGCTTCACAAATTTATTTTTGCAGGTAAATAATGTAAAATAGTACAATATTTGAAAATATAATTCCAATTTTAATAGCGTCGCTAGGTTCAATCTTGATTACAACGCTAGGGTAGGTGCCTAGGTAGAAAAAAAGGCCAGATACAAACTGAGGTCAAAAGGAGAAATAATAGACTTGTTGATGGTAGCTCATCAGGATCTAGAATTAGAGTTTTTAGAGAACGAACGCAGGCATTTTGTATAGGTAAATAAAAAGGGGAAAGAGGGGAGACTGATTGGGGTTAGTTTCAAAAATGATAATGGATGTTTACTGAATAATATATTAATCAGAAAGTACATAAATTAAATTTGATAAAGTGTTCGAATGTGTGAGTATAGATTTTTTTGGAAGCGTAGTGAGGAAAAAAAAAAGAAATTTTATTGAAAGATAAAATTTGATAATTAAGAAGCCGCTTTTGATATATCCATTTTTTGTTCAATATAGAACTTTGTTCTGTTTCTGGTGAAATTATTATATTAATATATATATATATATATATTATATATTATATATATATAGTCTATATATATATGATATTATATATATATATATATATATAATATATTATATATATATTATATAATATATTATATATATGTGTGTGTGTTGGTGTGTGTGTGTGTGATGGGTTTGCAGGGGTTTGGCAAGAAAGGAAATGCCGTCCTATTTAATTGAGTCTGCGCGGAAGAATAGAGTAATAGATAAAGGACTCTATTTGCTTCACGTTAATCTTATGTGATTATGCATAGTACACAGGAGGTCCCGTCCATCGAAATATAGAATTTTATTCGAGGGGTGTGAGATTTAAGAAACATTATAATATATATAATATATATATAATATATATATATTATATAATATTAATATATATATAAAAAAATAAATATATATTATTAATGATTATATTATATTTATATGATTTTACTTAATCTTCAAAGATAAACCCTATATCGAAATAATTTCTTTCTGGTCTTTAGATAGCTATTATATATGCTAGTGTATTAATGAAATATCAATGAGAAGTGCAGCTGCAATAAGATGGAGATGAGAAATATTTACGTATTTGCATTAGAAAAAAAATACCGTTATTATTTCATCATTAATGACTAATACTAAGACTTAGTTCTTCTGATGTTCATTAAAAACTGATAGAAAAAATGGATTCATATGAGACTTCTCCGTTTTAAAACTGTGTAGCCTTTTGAAATGAAAGGCGGCCCCATAACACAACAGACCACACCCTATATTGTAATAATAATATATATAGTCATAAGGATAAAACTCAGTTTTACTTGTATAGTATCTATTCTTCACTGTTGAGAATTGATGATAGACAATATTTTATATATTGTAGATTCTTTATTATTATGATCTTGGCGTATAAGTGGCACTTCAGATATTGGATTATTTATAAAAAATTCGTTGTTCTATTTATATTAATGGATATCGATGGAATGCTTAAATATAAGATTGGTAATAGTTGAGAATCTAATAGGTATCCCGTAGAACTGACTCTTCGTAACTGGTTTTGAAGAATTCATCACTCCCTATATATATACTATATTCACGACAAATTTTATTGTAAAGTTAGTTGACAACACCCAAATGGAAATGCATTATTTTTTTCCAATTCATAAATTCTATCTTTTTCAGTAGAAAATTTTTCTTTTTTTCCTCACGTTAGCTCCCTAAAAATATTATCACTCCCAATAACAAAGTCTCTCTCTTGTATCAATTTATTTGTCCACTTGATGGAATAATATATTTATTCCACGCTAGAACGATCCCCTCTATAATTTTTTGCAGACTAACCTCCAACTCAGCCTACCTCCCCCCCGTTTTTTTAGCTCACTCCCCTGCCTTCGTCTACTCCACCACTCCACTTATTCTGAATCTGAGCTACCACAAAGCTCTATTTTTCTTCACTTTGGACTAGTTGTGTTGCGCTCTCCTTTTTCTATCCTACGACGTAACCCTGATTGTAACAAGATGGAACTAGCACTATTAAATGGGTTATTTTCTGAAATCATGTTTGAATCTTTACCCTCAAATAAAATTGGTGAAGCACACACCTCCTCTCATAAACCCAAGAGCTTATAGTTTTATCCACACACCTTTGGGAAGTGGCGAAAATGGTGGCAACTCCCGGATCTCCCACAGATCCTCATTCAAAAATAAAGAAGTCACAACATAGAGGACTTCTTGAGCTTACGGTACCGCATTCATTACTGCTTTTCTTTTTGCATTGCATTCAATTTGTATTTTTTGTTTTGTATTATTATTTCTTCTACAATATTTATATGTCTTGCCTATATCGACATATAATTCTATGTTGTTCTTCTCATACCAGAACTTCTGTTTTAAAATAATTTTCATGATATATTTTGCTTATCCATTATAATTATGACGAATTATATATAATTGATTCTTTGACCGTCGCGAAGGTCCCCTTAGGGCTAATGAATTACGGACGCCGGGGGACTCCTTTCTAATTTTCTTCTAACAGCTCTCAATAATGGAGACCACACACGCCTCCCACCCCCCGCGAACATTTCTTAAGATACAATCCAAGAGGTCACAAACTCTCCTCATTCTCTCGATATACGCCGGGGCCGAACATCAAACGTTTCCTCCAGCACCAATTCTCGTCTGTATGTATCTTTTCACAACACGACAATGGAAACCTATCAATGGGCGACGATTTCTCAGATCGAAATTGAAAATATCTCCTATGAAATGGCTACGCTTCACGGTACACGCAGGATGGATGGTTATGGTCAGACAGATATATCCTGGGGTTGTTCATGGCAAATACGTATGGACCCGTTCTCTATTTTTTTTCACATAATTAATTTAAAGTTTCTGCAGAAATCTTTTACCTAATATTAATATTGATGTAACATGTGTACTAAAAATAGATTCTCATGTTGTTTTCTGTAAGAAACCGCTCCTCACCTCAACCACGCCGCACCACTCTAATGACATCAGCAACACTCAGCGCTCCTCATTATTTTAACTGCTCATTAGAATCTGTGCTATTCAACTGAGGAGACAGATCAAATGGATGTTCTCAAATACCACCATCACGATTGAGAAAATCTTGTATTAAATAATTGGAAACTTTGCTTATATTAATCATCCACCATATAAAGCTTTAAAATATTTCAACACCACAGTTTTTTTGCTTGAAATTATTTCAATGTTCTTTTCTGGACATATGGTACTCTCACACACGAATGGAGACGTTGAACAGTCTCTCACTGGTGTTAGCGGAGGTAATTCTAAACCGCTAACATTCATTGGGTTTAAGAACGTGACTGAGATGAGGTTTTCCCATAAGTGCCAATTTTAACTTTCTTTATGTAGAATAATGTTTAATTCACAAGTTTTTTAAACCACTTATACATTGACAAACCCTCTACACAAAAATAAATCTTTTCGTAAAAGTATTTTATTCACAAGGATTCTGATACTATGCAAATGTTTAATACCTCGACACAAGTCGAAATTCCAACGAAGGTATCTTTCCTACTATGATTTGGATACGGTCCTGGGACATAAGTCCGTACTTATATTAATGAATCATTTGATATTCACTAAAATACATTATGCATCTGCCCCTTCCAGTACAACTGTTAGAATGTCTTAAGAGTTAGGTTTCCTCCACGCCACGCCGAAGTCCGGTATTGATGGAAGAGTAGTTAGCACGAGGCTCCTTACTACTCCCTCCACGCCAAAAAATCGCAAAGACAGTTCATTCTGAAGAGCATTGAACACTTCAAGAGATAGGCACATTCTTAAAAACGAAAAAGCATCGAGTAGAACAATGGCGGTGTATTAATAAAAGAAAATGTATATACAACTTCCAATTGGAGAGTGAATATGATACTTTGACCTTACCAACAGCAATAAAACAAATATACAATAATCCACTTTCCCCAATTTCTTATTATACATTGTATTACCCGATGTGTAAGGACAAGATCTCCGCAACCCCCACACACTCATCCCCCCCCGAGGTGGACCAGAGGTTGTAGCCGATGCAAACTCAGAGCGAGGGTGTATCTTGAAGAGTTGCAAGTTCTATGTGTTGAAGCTAAGCACAGTGCAATTCTGGAGGATGTAGATGTGAAGTTTTTAGCATGGCTGATCTTGGACCCTTGGAGTTGCAGTCTGCTATTACTTTAAAATTATGGAGTTTGCCAGATGTTAAATTTGGAAGTAGGAGTATAAATTGTTTTTCTTATGATAGACACGATTTCGCTATAGAAGACTAGTGTGGATATGAGACACGTGATTATTTTGATTGCACAAATAGAATTAGTGGTTGTTCCACAAACGCATTTTTGAAAGCAGATGGCTCTCGCGCCTATGATCACTTGCCCAGTAATGGATTGAACTTACGCGTTTAGTGAATCAGTGAATCAGACCGGTAGTGAAAGTAGCAAGGAGTGAGATTATATATGCAGAGGGGCATTGCAGTATAGCCGAATACTGGGCGCATGTAGATCATAAAGCATGAGGAAATCGAGTTGAAATGCCTACACTTTCAATGTTTAAGACAGAGGCCGATATTAGTTAAGAGGTTATAATGGTATAGTAGAAGAAGCTTTATACAACACTGAAAAAAGATGTCGAAAGGACTCTGGAATTTTATTGGAAATGATTGCATAATCAATTATATAAGGTGTAACTTTCTAGAGCTAAAGTTCTCTCTAACTATACGACATGATTCCCTTATTTCCACCTTTGTTTTAATAATGTTATTACTTTCATCTCATATCAGAAGTCTTTTGAAAATGTTAATTTAAGGGAGATTTATAATCTCTCTCCCGATTAGGCTCATTCGCTGATTTTGATTTTTCATCTTTAAATTCAATATTATAAATCAAAAGTATGCAGGGCACTTCACCTCATTCTATTGTTCATTTTTCTGGATCTGTTATCAATTTTAATGTAAAGCGTATTAATCATTCAATCTGGTATAGCTGCTACTTACTACCGGTAACCAACAAAATACCAAATGAAACTTATGCCAGAACAACGTTGCAATTCCAACTGTGCGGAAAGTATATTTTTGAGGGCCTTGACAAACCGATCTGATTTTCGAAACCCTAACTAGGGGAGATCACACTCCTCATCCTATTCTATCGCAACCCGATTTTGCAACTCACACACTGTTATCACTGAAAATCCGCAAACTATTAGCAAGAAGGCATTTCCATGTTTGTCATAACAGCTTCCAAAAATATATCGCTTTCGGCGTGGTAAAATTCCTTCTAAGAATTCAGACACAGGGGGCACACATTTATCTTCATTTTCGCTAATAAGAAGATTAGTAAGCAATGAGAAAAACCTTTTACTCCAAAATCCAGGACATCCACACAATTACGCCTCATCCCCAGTGGATTACGCGATGTTGCAATGCTCGCCAGCTAACCGCTTGGTCAAAGAATAGCTGCTATTTGCGCTATACCTATTTCTCTTATAACTATAATTCGAAAAAGCTTTTTGCAGTGACGAAATATAATTGTTTATTATCAAACTACTCTAAATGTTGCTTCATATGTGCTTCGATGAAACTTTGTAACACAAATTTTCAGGATGTTTTCACGGGTATAAAATTCTTTATACCGATAAAACGGTTAGAATGCTGAGTCTGAAATGAATGATGCTGGAACCTATTAAATACAGGAGGTATATTAGGAAGATAGTCGCTTAAAAGTACATGTTTCTCAGATATTTATTAAAAGGGAATAATTAGTGACTCTCAACTCCTACAGCTGTAGGAACCCACTTGCATTATTATAGATGATTTTAAACATTTGGCCGCGCATGTCATTCAGGAGATTCTAACTTTAGTAATGTTAAATACTGTAAGACATCAGTAATGGAAAAGTCAAAAATGCAAAGGCTTATTCCCAGACAGATGGGTCAGTACACAAATACTTTTGTTGGAATAAGACGTTCCTCACTAAAATTGTAGTTCTCAGGATGTATTAAACTCTTTCTTACTTGCACAATGGGTAAAGGAAACTCTTTCCTACTTCTCAGATGGCTCGTCACACTTTCCTCCATTTTATATTATATATAATTGGTTAGCATTCTCTTCGCATCAAGTATCCATTCGAATCCCAATGAATCCTCCAATACTCTATCTACCAGACCATTATGTACAGGAAACTTTACTTAAAATATAATAAGGAAATCGTCAATATAGAAAACAATGTAAACATTGACATTACTGTAACTCGCAGAATAAAGAGATGGATTTGCGTGTTGAAAGTTCCGGTCTGTTTTTTTTTATGTTGACCTAAGAAAGCAGTTTAGAGTCTAGAGTATAGAGTGTAGAATATAGAGCATAGAGTTTTCCTCCTGGAATAGGGCAATGTCCATGAGGTAAGAGTAAAAAAAAACAAGAAAAAAACTACTTTCTTATTTTAAAAACCAGTTTAATAGTTTTAAACCTCTTCTTTAATTTCCCCTCTGGAATTGAATCCAGCAGAAGTTGTGAAAGGCTAAAACTAAATGTACTCTTTATAATATAAAATTCAATTAAGTAGGTTCTTCCAAAAATTTGTACTCGTCGTGAAAGGTTTAATTTTAAACAAAATGTTATATAATAATCAAACAAAACTTGTTTTGATACTCGACTCCCGACTCCGGCTCCCAACCTTTTTTGGGAAATCGACTTCCGACTCCGACTCTCCGACTCTCCGACTCCTTACCTCTGAAAAAACGCTCGACTCCCAACTCCCGACTCCCGACTCCGACTCCCCATCCCTGGAGTATATTATTATTTACTTATTTGTAGCTTATATAGTTTTTAATATATATATATATATATATATATATACTATATATATATTAATATATACTATATATATATTATATATATATATATATATATATATTATAACTATATTATATATATATATTTACAGGTTACATATAATTAGTTTCAAATTTGATAGTTGAAATAATTATACTTCTGATATATATAAGGAGCGATGCTCAAACAGCAGCCTACCCTCTCAACATTTTTTTTAAAAAAAAAAAATACTTCCAGATATAAAACAAGAATGGCAGCTCTATCATCACCTAAAAAGAAAAAATGGACCTAAAATACATGGTATTAATAGAAATGTATTATTATTATTATAATTACCATTATTTATTATATCTTATCTATTTATCATTTATTCATTAGTATTTATTTTTTATATTATAGTATTATATTATATTATTTAGAAAATCACTATTTATACTTATGTATTTTAATCTTAAAATATTAGTAGACTTAGTAGCTGGTTAGTTTCTAAGGTTGGCAGGGCAGCGCAAGTGATTCATAGCGGTATATTTTTTTTTTTTTTAAAAGTACATAAAATTTCCCTACCATAAAATGAGATGTTATTTAAGCGCGGTTATTATGTATAAGGAGAATAAGTTATAATCCCTCCAAGGAATATGGGTATGTTTATAGACAAGTTGTGCTGCCACTATAATATATATACAGTATATATATAATATATGATTAATTCCGCACTGGAGATTCTTACAACACTCCTGCTGCATCAGTCTGAGCCCTCGGTGTGGTGAGACATATATATATACTTGCTACGTATCTAATATATAATATATATATATAATTATTACATATATATATATATATATATAATATTATATATAAATATAATAATATATTATAATATTATATATATATATAAATATATATATATATAATATAATATAATGTAAAATAAAAGCCTAAGAAGATATTTAAAAAAAACAGCGAAGTGGTCTGCCATTTGAAGTTGTTGCAGTTTTAGTAAATGAAGATTGTCTAAGTTGTAATGGATTTTCTATGGCGATGCTTATGTGAAGAGAGAAGGCCAAGATAAATGATATGGATAAATGTAAACCAGTAGCTTCTCTACAAAGCGAAAAATATAGGGAGTAATGGAGAAAAAACCTTTCAGATATAATAATAAATTAAATTTGGAGATAGATATCATTAAAACATATTATTATTAGAGGAAAAAAGTGGCACAGGTTTAAAACATATGAGAATTGTTAGTGTATAAAGAAATTCAGTGTTCATATGAAATATTACATATTTATAACAATTTAATTAGAACAAAAATATTCAATCCTGATATTGAAATAATTAATAAATCATAGAAAGTCACTTAAAAATTGTACTAGACCAATGCCATATTAGATGTGAGGATAATATGCCTTCTCAGCAGTCTTGATCAGGAAAGCAAATAAATACAATATATGTGCCCAAAATTGAAAGGGCCTAGGAGCAATCAGAAACCCACATTCTTGCACTCACATGCCAATTTGGATGAATGTATTTTCTCTCAAACAAAATATAATCATGATATCTTGTTCGCTATATATTCTCTTCTAGCAAAATCTTTTCATCAACAACGGGGGCACTATAGCCTAACATATAGTTCTCGTCCTTCCTGCAATAGTACAAAGAGAGCCAACGGATTTGTATGATCCTCCCAATAACAATCTGCTTCTCCTCATCCTGCGTAACTTCTTACTCAGCTCCTCAGGATTCTGTTATTCATGCATCTCTTAACCTGTTTCATTACACCATCTATCAGCTCTCTTCTTATACCCATCATACTCATGCCTGGTGAGCCCCTTCTTTCGGGACCTATCAGCAACTCTTTACCTCACCTTTTCTATCTAAACACTAAATCATGCCTTATCGTCTACAGACTTACTTCACAAGGAACTCATACTGTCTCTTAATCTTCAAACTCTAAAACCTCTGCATGATCAACAGCGCGTACGGGTCTTACACTATTTACTTTTATTCTACAGGTGTTTTTTATAAGCTTCCGGAGATGAGTAACTCTTCTATACTCTCTCCAATCTCAATACTTCTTCCACCCCATTCGATACACGGCAATACAGTCCATACTGCTAAAGACACAGTCTATGCCTACGGTATGGCCGAAGGTGAACCGACTTAATTCTGGCCCACACGGGCTCTCAATTGTTTTTCATATCCTCTCTCTCTCTCTCTTCTCTCTCTCTCTCTCTCTCTCTCTCTCTCCTCTCTTCTCTCTTCTCTCAGTTTCTCTCTCCTCTCTTTCTCTCTCACTCACACCCCCTCTCCCGCTCTCCCCCCCTCCCCTCCATTTAGATCTTTGTCATATATCAGCTCTCTCTCTCTCTCTCTCGTCTTCGTCGAATGCACCGCTACTCTCTTCTCTCTCTCTCTCTTTCTTCCTCTCTCTCTCTCTCTCCTCTCCTCCTCTCTCTCTCCCTCTCTCTCTCGACTTCTCTCTCTCTTCTCTCTCCTCCCTCTCTCTCTTCTCTCTCTTCCTTCTTCTCTTCTATCTCTCTCTCTCTCTCTCTCTCTCTCTCTCATCTCTCTCTCTCTCTCTCTCTCCCTCTTTCTCTTTTCTTCCTTTCTCTTTTTCTTTCTCTTTTCCTTTCTCTTTCTCTTTCTCTCCTTCTCTTCTCTTCTCTTTTCTCTTTCTCTTCTCTCTTTTCTTCTTAAGGAATTACTTACATTCTGAATTTTTTATTGTCATGGCAACACAATAGTTTTTGCATCATATATCATGTCTATCCTCTCGCATTTCTTTAACATTAAGCAACTTTACGGGATAAAGAATTTTTGTAAATGTATTGATGACAGGTACTTTTGCGCGTTTTTACGTTACTCACGTTTCAACGTAACTCACTCTCTTATTAGCGAGGAAAGATCAATTTTTCCCAACTCCTTCTGGCTATCATTGGCATATAGATGCTAAAACTCATGCCCCGTCATGCAAAGATTAACATGATCGGTTCATTTTTAACAATTTTAAACCAATTTCTGCCAATCATAATTACATGACTCCCGAAGATTCTGTATCTATGAAATAAAAAATGTAAAATGCCTAGTTTCGAAACTTCAGACCAAAAGACTCGCTGATGTTAGACTTCGCCATGAACTGTGTCCCTCTTCCGTACTCTTAAACGTTAGTACTCTATACCTTTATAACGTATCTCTCCAATTTCATAAGTCTCATACGCCACCCTCGATTTCATACCTCCTCGTGAAACTGAGTAATAATTTACAATATGTGTGATTACGAGTACTACTAGTAGTAGATTTAAGAGTTCAGGTTAATTTAAGATTTATTAAGTATACATAGTATTTTCAAAGCTTTAATGTGAAAAGAAGATATAGGCCTATATACTGAATACGTGTTGAGGAGTATGTTAATCCAAAAGTAGAATCAGAGGGTAATCATTACAACTTATATATATATTATATATTATTATAAATACTTATATATAGTTATTGTGCTCGATGCCGACAAACACATTGAGAGTATCCAGATAGGAATTAAAAATGGAGTTATGTATTCGTAAGTGTTCAAAACAAGACAAGGTCAACAATAAACTAAGTTGCGTACAACTGCATTTTCATCGATGACACTATCTACAGTAATCCACTGTATTGCAATATGGAGAGATCTCTAATACTGATATACTCGTGGTCTCTCACTATCTCTCCACAGATGTAATCTTACCAGTTTAAGTGGGAATCGGATGTAACTATAATAATTTGATACACACAGTAATCTCAGTATATTTATATTAATAGATGATTAATCTAGATAAGTCTATACATTCTCTTAGAGAAGATAACCTATTGGCACTCTCCATATTTATCATGTAGATCTTAATAATTATATAGCTAACTATCTACTCGGCGGCGTGTACAGGTTACAGCAAGATTTGAACTACTGAGTCGACCGACGGATAACTGCGAATTTGCAGTCTTTTGAATGTTCGAATTTCTCTAAGGACCACCACATTGAGAATAATGGTAGTCATGAGTTTATCAATACATATCAACTTCAACGTCAAAGATCTTGATACAGCAGCATCAGAGCTCTAGGAAGATAGTCTCTCTCTCAGCACGTCTCTCTCACTCCAATTACCACGTCCACATTTACAGAGTATCTTCGTCGTGAATAGTACTACGAGCCTCGCAAATTAAATATAGTTACACACATCATCTCACAAGCACTGACAGGGAAAATAGTAAAGGGTGAGCCAAGCAACAAAGTCTCCTTGTGGGAAGTAAAACACCAGCATGGGCTTATTCGAAGAACTGAAAAAAGGCGATTAGATTCTAAAAATACCGTTTTTGAGAATGCACTACGGGATGGTGAGGACAGCCCAAAACTGTGTTTATCTTCCAAGTTTAGTAAAGGTGACCATTCGGATTACGTATCCGTTTGGGTACGTGGCTCTTCAGGGAGTGGAAAGATCATGTTTTACACAGTCTCATTCCGAGTGCTTGGCTTGGGACGAGCCATATTGAAGTAAGAAAGGCTCCACGACACAGCAAAGAATAGCCATCATTATTCAAGAGAAAGAGATATATACAGAAGAAGAAAAAACACTATCCACTCCATCCGTATTGTGCTCTCAAGTGTGTGTTGTTATTATATATGCGAAACATACTTGTATGTGATCCACCCCACCAGAGGGCTTGTGTGATGTTGAAGAGATCGTAATATGGTTAATTTATGATTCAGGTTTGTATATGGCAAGGTAAATTCAACTATATTATTACCTGCATAATATAGATTATCACAGATATCCCTCCATACATATAACGGTCATATATATTATAATGTGTATATAACTATATATATATAATTAAATAGGAGAAAAAATGAAAATAATTCTTCGAACTCACAGGTCATTACCCTATCCAACTGGAGGTTGAATTGCTAGTATATTATATTTTTTATATATATATATATATTAAAAATCCCTGAATTTTCTATAGCATCGTCATATTTCCTTCTTTGACTAAATTGTTCTACTTATTATTTTTTAGTTATCTATCACGCTTCATAGCCAAAATATGCGTTTAAGGTTAGAGGGTTAGAGTTATATTGATCAGGCCTGTAAGGTCAGATTATCATTACATTACGGGTAAATTTATTAGGCAGCCACAGGGAGAAGTTAGATGTACAAGACACACGGGATGTTTAAGTAAAGTCGATAGTTGTAAGCCTACGGCGGCGGCTGTTGGCATAAAGTTACTGCCCATTACTTACATGCACATACTTGTTACAGCATATTTAACCATACTACAAATAATTAAGATCAAATATAAAATTGATACAGACAGTTCAACAAAAAAAAACTAGTAATGAACAAAAATATAAGCAGCTCAGAATCATGAATATTAATATAATTATATCACGAGAGTCTTAAATACCATAAATATCAAGGTTTGAGAGAGTTCTACAGGTAATAAATATATTGGTAATAAACGTCACTGTCTTCAGTCGGCTACAGGTACAAAAAGAACCGATTTAATGCTTTTACTCAACAGGTATCAGATATGGGGTTATTACAAAATTTGAAGAATATTCGAGTAAAAGAAGGTGTGTATATATTAATATATTAAAAAAAAATCACGAGGCTAAATCTGTCCATTTGTAGCCAAACCCGGATTATGACTTTCGCTCTCATTCTATTGACCTAATTATCTTTTTCTCTTTCTTAATATATATATTTTGATATAACTAGACTCAAATATGTCAGAGGAAGACACAATTTATAAAATTAAGTACATTTATACTACCCTAGGTATAATTTTGATCATAATGGAGCACATGCCAATTTAAGACCTTTTGCTTCTGTGTTAAAATCACTTTTCTTTCCTCTATAGTGGCCGATTCATGGTTGATTTAGAGAATGAATTATACCCTCGTTTCAGTGTGAGCATTTTCCATTTGCATAAGCATTCGGAGCGTGGGAGTGCAAAAAACCACATACTTAGTTACTTTTAGCCTACCAAACTCTTCTATCTCAGTCTAATAATGTTTATATTAATTCAGCTAGAAATTTTTTATGTCACAGGAGTATGGATAACTCTACTTTACAGACCTCTCGAGAGTACTAAATAGCATAGTGAATAATATATGTATTATTCAATTTTATAAATATTATCTATTGTAAAGTTGATGTATCACTATGTATAATATATTTCCTTTATCATGGTAAACACATCTATATCATGTTGAGGTTTCTTATTCGCGTGAGATAAAACATCTCTACAAACTAAACTGTAAAATTATCTACCTTTTCTCCTCTATATATATTTACCTCTTATTCGGTGAGTATCTATTTAAAGGTTTCTCTTTTCTCCATTAGTTTGCTTTTATTAATTTATTTACTCTCAATTTACCAACTGACTATATATAAAAAAGTCTATAACGCATTGCTTTCTCTCATTCTTATTCCCTTCCATAAATATGTGTCTTACCCATTATTCTTTAGTGATCACTAACACCTGTATTACTGCGATACCTCACTACTCTCGTAATTATTGCTTTTAAATTCCTTGCTCCTCAAACACTTCGTATAATTACTATTTACTTTATATAAGTATATAATATATCATACTATATGTTAACCATCTAAGAGATAAGGAATATTATATATATAAGCTCATATATATATATATAATATATATATATATATTTATATAATATATATACTACTCTCATATAATATATCCTCTCTTTCTCCTACTCAGGATTAGTCCTTAATAGCCTAATTAGTACGGTGAGTATATGATATTAAATTTATTTAGATTATCAGGTGAGTGCTCATGTTATAGGTCACACTTGATATCTATAATATGTTTAAGTTAGGATAAAAGGCGTAGTATGGAGTATCACTCTGGAGTAAAGCAATTTTCCTCTTCACTCACATAAATAGGTTTTGATAAGGGTAGCAGTGTGCCTTAACTATTCATAGTTGCTTTTGTATATCCCGTACCCTAACCTCTTATACATATCAACTTAATTATATATTTTTTTATTATAATATTATATTAGGTTTATATATATTATATATAATATTATTAATAATATATACTAGCCATTAATTATATATAAATTATATACTATGCACTATATTTTCTCACCTACTATAGTTGTGAGTTAGGAAAAGTGAAAAATCATTTACATTTAATTAGTCAAACCTGTTTTACGGAAAAATGTGAAAGCCGCTCTAAGATTCCTTGTAACTTGCTTGTAAAAATTTCTCATAAAATTCTTTTTTATATAATATAACAATCAATACTATATACTAAATAATATATCTTCTAACCTTACTCATAAAGTAACTATAACCTACATTATTTCTAACTTTATCCTATATATATATATATATATATATATATATATATTATTTTTATATATCTCTTTTTGTCGTACGTTTAGATAATAATAATATTAATACCTTTTTTATGTTTGTGTTTCAAATTATATTATTTTTTAACTGTCTTGAGCCAAATATCTAGACAAATAAGTGATATAATTCAATTGTGCTTCTCAGTGAGACTGATTTTGGGATTATACAAGTTTCTCATCTCACTTTCTCTACTAAGCCTCTCTGAAATTGTGGTGTAGTAGCTAATAATGTGCCGTTCCTCAGATAAGAATATTATCTTTGTGGATTATATTATTGTATTTCTCTCTCTAGTGTTTTATATTTTTAGTGATATTCTTAGTTCTCTACTTATTTTATATGTTCTTTATTTTTATTTCTACTTCTTTCTATGTTTATATAATTTTCTAGGTTAATGGCGAAACCAGGACACCCAATAAATTATTACTACTAATATATTGCTTTTATGATTATGGTATCGGTAGTGAGAGCTCCAGACAATATCAATAATATAATGTGATGTACTTGATATTAAATTTTCTTATTATTTTGAAATTTAATATTTAATCTAATAAATATTTGGCTTATATTATAATTTTTTTGATTATTTAGTCTATTATATTTATTGAGATGTGGATGTGGATTATTTGATCTCATCTCTCATGTATTATAGTAACTATGTACCCCACCTCTTCTCATCACTCTTAATTCCTCTGATATACATATCATATTATATTTCTTTTAATTATTTTGATTCTCTCATTATAATTATTATTCTCATTGATATGCTATCTTTTATTCTATTTCTAGTTTTTGTTGGATAGTGGCATTATTGCAATTTATTATATTGTTATTCAACTCTCTAGTTTTACAGTAAAAAATAGTAGCATGCTCTCTTATAATATAATACTTTTCTATACTTAGTTTATGTGAAATTCTTAATTCATTTATAAGCAACTATTACTCACAAATCTACAAAATTCTACACTTTACTCTTATATTGACTCACCCTTCATTAATTAAACTTCCTATACCTTTTTCTGTACTAATACTGATTTCTCATTACAGTCTTTTTCTCTTTGGTGTACTAAATTTTTTCTGCCAATAAGTACCAGCCAACCTTTTAGCTCATTATTATTATTTTACTACCTAAAATTAATTTGACTATACATATCAACATTTATGAGACAAAAGTCTGTTAGGAACAATCTGTTGATGTCTGTACGTTACACTCCTTTTGATTTGGTTGCTAGGAGGACTATTAATATGGATCACAGAGAACCTGCCTCTATACTATAGCAAAACATAAGAGTGTGCTCAAAAGTCGCGAGAAAGGTTTCTGTTATTTAAACTAATGTCTTTGGAACTTTGTTTCTCTCTCAGTTTGCTCCTTCTGCGGTGTTCCATCAAAGACAATTTTACTTTTGATGAAAGTCCACAATATAAAATCAAAACATAAGCAATGTCAAAAAAGGCATAATGTTCTTTCTAGGATGAGTAGCTTAATATTAAAATTCCTGATAGATAAGATTTGATTTGCTGTGAAATTGAGTCAAATTCGAAAATTGTAAGTGGATATTTAAAGTGCGTGCGCGAGAGCGTTTCTTTAAACCTATATGTTTCTACAGATTAATAATAATGGATATAGCATGATCTCTAATTTAGACTTCATTTAACACCCTCCTTCCGGTACTCCACAATTTATATCACCTCTAATTTGTGCTACCATAAAGGACTTTAGTTCATATCTGAAAGCATATTGTATATAGATAAACGTATGATGTGTCTACCTTGGACCCAACTTTTGACCTATTAACAGTACAGAAAATTAAAGAAGAAAGAGCCAAACAGAATCAGGTCTAACAAGTGTCATATATCACATTATCCTAGCTTAAAAAAAGTCGGAGAATAATATGATGCTAATTAGATAAAAAATAATCTGAATTAGATGCACGAACACTTTAATAATGAGTTTATTTATCACTCTCATATCACTCCAAAGTACTCACTATATTTAGTGAGATCTATGAAAAACGTTAAATAACGCGATAAGCTGCCAGGTCATATATCTTATTATGTATTAACAAGCTGTGATATGATAGAGTGATAACTCAGTCACGAAGTAATAATATATGAATAAAAATACGATATTCAGAGATATTTGAGAAAATTCAATATAAGGAAAAATAGCATGTAATCTATCACGAACTAAGTGCACGGTCCCTTATTTCTAGTAACATAGTCTTCATATATTTAAAGACAAGGAAATCGAAGTCTTATTATTTAAGGGAATCAATTACATATATAAGCCCTCTAATGATATACTGATGCAAACTGAGTAGCTTCTCTCTAACATTATTCCTGTGTATATCGTATCTTATTTCAGGATATGGTTATAATGACTGAGAAAGAATTTATTTTACATAGTTAAGTAACGTTGATATGGTATAAGAATCATTTAAATAGAGTACCATAATGAATTGGAATAATACTCCTCAAAGTGTATACATGTGATCTATTATTAATGATTGTTGTACTTTTGATATTTCTCATATAAGTAATGTTAGTAGAAACACGAGCTCATTGATAAACTATTGAGTACAGAATCGTAAAAAATCAATGTGACACATAGAATGTTTCCTAAATTTAGGAGTGTTAAAAAGATCTACTAATCAGAGAGTAAACATATAATAGAGTGAGACAGTCAAATAATTAATGACCTAAGCTCTAGCGAGTAAGAACACACAATTGAATAACAGCACCAAGGAAAGCTCTATTGATACATTTCTATGATTATGAATACAGGTATAAAGTGAAGAATTATCCTAAATTGATGAAATAAGCCTACGTTAATTTTCTTAATATTCTCATAAGTGTTACTCCATATTATGTATTTAGTATACTCTTAACGCAACAAATTATGTAAGTCCTATGAAACGCCAGCGCACGTGTGCACACCATTAAACTATAAATTAATTTTCAAAATACATTATTTATAAGAAAATAGCTTCACCAATAAAGCTATATAATTATTACCTAATTTATATTAATTAATATTAATTAATATATTATAATTGACATTATATGATAAATTAAATTGTTTTAGTATTGCAGATATATTATAATAAATGTATATAGTGAATTATAGTAGATATACTAGAACTTTCAGAAAATTATATTGAAAGTATTGTCTGTAATATGAAATAAAATATTTGAAAAAATTGTATTTTATCTCGAATTGGCTATAGGAATAATAGTTTAGTATTTGTAATGAGAGATAAAGTGTAGAGGGTTTATATATAGGTTCAAAAGATGAAAAATCAAGTATACAATTCTCGTACGTGTATATAGAATCTAATGAAGTGTAGAGATAATGGAGTTGTGTGAAGTTGATGGGAGGCGTTGCCTCACCTATATATGATTCTTAATTAATCACTGAAATTATTAGCTACCCTACTCATAGATTGAAAAATAACTAATTGTATCTGTTGATTTTATTATATTCTATGATTTTTTGGATCTCATACTCCTGCTGTTTTCAAGCGAATCTATCATGCTCGAGAGCGTAGTTTATAGAGAGAAGAGGATATATAAGATTCGGGAGTTATCACAGCCAGGTTTACTCCTAGGCAGAGGATAAAATAACATATAAATACCGAGGTGAGAGTAAATAATATAACATAATATAATATATAAATGCTTGAAAATTGTCGATAAATATATTTTATATTTTAATAATAGTACATCTTTTAATGAGTGGAAAATAAAGGCATGAATCTAAATTCCTTATGGTGGAATAAGAATGAGGGGCTTGAAAGTTAACGTTGTCAACTAATGTGAATAAACTTATTCTAAAGGATATTTTACAGATTATTACAGTTTATTATATTTGAGTAAGTTCAGTAGGACTTCAATTATGTGCTGTCTCCGAGTTTAGCTGTACCGATAATTATTACTGTTTCCATTTTCAGATTCGAATATGTTCAGTAGTCAGACTATATTTAATAGAACATGAGAGATCTGTGAAGTTTTTTATATTCTTTCATATTTAAAATGTCGAAGTGTGGCAGAGCGACAATAGAGTGCGTGTAGGATTTATCATATAATCTACCTAAATACACTTTAACTCTCGCATTTACTGTTACTGCTATTTCTAAGAGTTTCTTCTTAGAATCCGAATAAAGAATTGAATAGTCTTCGAAAACGTGAGTCAATCCCTTTACGGTCAAGCCACGCTCAGATAATATAACAGCGTGAGTCAAAATACAGTAGTGCAAGTTGAGTAATATAAAATATGATGTATAGATGTGCCTATATGTGCACTATTGAGTGAACTATAGACTCGTAACTATATTTAGTGTGTGAAGTGAGTTATTATTGTTCAATTATAGGGTCTGTAAATCTGATTTGAAAGTGATACTTCATTAGATATGTATCATTGAGTTAAGAAATGTTTATACTCGTTGTTATGATAATTATATATTATGGTTATTTTATTATTATATATATAGTGTGCTTGATCCTGATCTGGAATTAGCTAGTTAACATGCTAAGGATCGAAAATATGTATAGTGGTATAAGTTTAGTGAGATTAGGTGATCTGAAAATCTCTCATTAAGGGAATATTTTCTCTTGTATTATCTAGAAATAAGAGAATGTGAGTTACCTCTAGTTTCGTATTGTTTTTAAGTGGGCGAATTTGATTGTCGTTTAAGGAGTGTGTTGATGAAATAGAATTGATATGTGTGTTAAATAGTGTGTACAGGGTAAAATTTGATTGTATGTATACGTAGTAATTGAAAAACGGTGTGAATAGTATGACTCTGGAAATATCGTGTGTTATGACATATATTGTAAACGTTATTCAAGGTCTAGTGATATATTATATTTTAACTGGTGTTTTTATTAATTATCAAAATGAGATTCTTTAATTTTCTTCTTTTATTTTGACATTTTTATATTATATTTTACGTGCATAATTTTAGAGAATTGTGTGAAGAAAGGGTAAATGAGAGATATAAATGTAAGAGTGTATTGTTAGACAAGAGTACGCCATGGGTTTTGCGCTTCACTGCTCCTGTGTAAATAGTAGTGATAGATGATAAGTAATATGTTATGTGGTTGTATAAGACGTGCTTGCCTTTGTATGTGCTGGTAGTCTTAATGTAGTGTGAGTGGGTAGTGTGAAGTGTGATATGGGATACCGATCGGATATACTTCTAGAGTAATGTAGGACTCCTCCTCACATAGATGATGCGAAAAGAGCTTGTATACTTATTAGAGTACCATGGGTGTCAGAATATTTGAGTGCTGAAAAAAGAGTGACGAATAGGCATAGACTGATGTGGATTAATGATGTAAGAGCGATGTGATCGATTTATCGTGACTCATGAGACTCAGCAGAATTAAAGGAGCTTGAGCCATTGAAGTAGGGAGGCGAACGGCAAGCAATTCGGTACAGATTTTAAAATCGTTTTGTAACAAACTATGCACGGGCATGGTTGTGCGCCACCCTTCGTAGTTCTACCCAAGGGTGGTATGGACCTGCAAACCAATTTGCTAATACTTATTAGACGAAAGGTTTTTAATCAAACAATAGTGAAGGGTTCATATAATGCCTCGTCCGACTCTCTCCTCCCTAAATTGCCCAATATGGTATATTAAAGAGCTTGAATAAATAACTCGGCTTTCCCATATGGGTGGTAGCATGATATTGTGGGCTAACAAGGATTTTCATGATCAGTGCTCAGATCTATGCTTTTGCTGCCATCTCTCAACAATTGGCTACATGATTGGGGGCGAGAATATTTGGTGTAGGAAAAGAGCATTGGGCTTTTCTTTTTCGGACGTTTGTCATGTTCTCCTATCTAGCCCTTTTTCTTTCCTCCTCCTGGATATCCTTCGATACCAAGCTCCTCAGATCATTGTATGAACAATTACACCTGGTCACTGTCATATGGCTCTCTTCGTCCTTCTCCTCTCTCCTCTCCTGCTCTTCTCTTTCCCACATGCGAGTTTAGATATCCCATTATTATTTACTATATATTAGGACATATTATATAATAGGACATACTATATATTACTATATATATATATATATATAGTACGTATATTACTTATATATATTATATATATCTCGTTCACATCTTATATATATCTCTTTCTCTCATCTCTCATCTCTATCTCTCTCTTACTTCATATCTATTCACTTACTCTCTCATTGATTCACTACTTAGATATATATGCTTTTCATATTATATATGTTATATATACTTACATCTCGCGCGATAATATAATATCTTATTATCTTCACCAGATCTATCTTCTATTATATTACTTATAATATATATTACTATCTCTATTATTCTCATTAACTACTTTACCTAATATCTTCTTTATATCTTATACTATAATTATCATCTCTATAACATACATATCTTCTATTCGTCTCTCTACTTACTTAAACTATCTTTTCATTTATCATATTTCATCTCTCAATAATTCTTATATCTACTATCATTAATTATAAAACTATAGTTATATCATCTATCTATTCAAATATCAATCTCTCTATCTCTAAATTTAATACTTATTGAGCTTCTACCTTGCGTGCGTCGTGCGAGTGCGGTGCGTGCATCTCTCTCTCGTGCTGTGCTGTGGCGTGAGTGCTTCTCTCTCTTTTCTCTACTTCCCTTTCTATCATACTTAATAAACAGAATAATTTATATATACTTCTACATTAATAACTTTAAATATTAAATTACATTACATTTATATCAAACAAAGTCATCCAGATGGTTATATCAAATATAATTAATATAACTAATTATATACATATTATACAATTAAATTAAATAATAATAATTAAATTTCAAATACCTATAAATTCTGAAATCAACATATAACTTTATAAATCTAATATTATTAATAAAAATC
>JABUQX010038657.1:0-17500 GCA_015478945.1 Trachelipus rathkii
GTCCTTGGTCTCTAAGCCTGATGGGTCAATTCCCGTAGTGTTCCACTACATGCTTATATGAAGCTTAGAAGTAACGGCATGAAATGGGCGGCTGGCGTGGTCTTCCAGTACGAGTGATGAGGACACACGACGGTATATAATTCGTCTGCTGACGCTAGTGACACACCTTCACGTGAGCTGTGTCCTTGCCCGAGTGGAAAGGCTGTACGTGGCGACTGCGGGTGGAGAGTGGATTTTCGCAGAATAATTCCCCTATCAACCGAGTTAAGGTGTAGAGCCTGCAGCAAGTGTGAGACAAATGTTGTTTCGAGAAGCTAACTGCTTATGATGAGTAGTACTTAGTGAGAGGTGATGACGCTGAGTTGAGGCCGTTTCCCCATGCCATTGTAGGTACGTTAGTGCCTAGTTATTGGGTCTCATTGTGTTAGAGCCATCACGACGAAGTCGTAGTATGTTTAAAGAGGAGAGTCGGTTTGGCCTACCTAGGCCACCTGACAGTCTCTCATGCAGGGGTCAAATCTATTACGATACCGCTCGAAAACTTGCCGGGCGCTAAGGTAATATTTATCGTCGAATCACCGAACCCGGGCCCTTTGGGTGACGTTAGCCCTCACCGGAATCACAAGCTTGCTTCTACGTCTCTACACAGTTATTAGTCAAGACCGATTAGCTGTCAAGTGTCCGCGTCATAATCACATGTTTTTCGCGAACCCAAATGTACAGCATCATCTTGTGGGGGCCGTTCCCATGGTCAATCTTTGCTGTGTCATTTACAGAGTCATCTCAGGACACCCCCGCAGGGAAGTGAAGAAGGATTAGAATATGTGGATAGAGGCACATGCTCCTTTATAGAAGGATCTCGTACGCCGCCAGTAGTTTGTTGAAGTGTCTATGATACGAGCGAAAATATCGAGGTGATGAGCCAGGAGTGAGTTCCTTTTCAGTAATTGGAGAAACTTATACACTCTGACGAATACAATCAGAATGCGGTCAGTAATTAAGTTAGTAGAGAAGAGGCAAACTTCTAACAGCAAGTTGCCTAGAGAAGGTTTTGGCAAGACAGGCAAGAAAGATTATGTCAAATAGGTGAGAACCAAGGAGTTAGCGACATTTCGTGGTTGACTGAGCACGGCCCGCTTCTGCTCGTCGAAAGAGTACCCTACGCACGATTGCTAGGGTAAGAAAAGTTAGCGAGAGGTGAAGGAGAACGAAAATTTTTGCCACCCGATACGGCCACGTCTCTAGCTTCGATCGCCAAGAAACACAGCAACGAGTCGCGCGAACCATGGATACATGCAGAAGAGACTGACTTACCAGCAGAGAGTAATAAACCTGCAACATATCCGACATCAACGAGTACGAGCTCCCTCCTTATTTTTAAATCTTTATACAACATCCTATCATTATTCGACTTACTCGTGAGATACCCCAATTTGTTATCTAATCGGTAACTTGGAAAACCTTTCCATCTTGAAAGTCGCCTGTCTAAATAACTTTATAATATAGTGTCAGGAACAGACACTAGGACTAAGAAAATCGGGTACTGGACCTACAAACGATGGTCTCCCACGACTCACATTTCTAGTTATACGTATAGCATTGCGTACTCTTTTCTGCATTGAGCTCTAAATTCATTCAAACAGCCTCGGATCATTTATTAATTATTGATTCAGACATATGCATATATATTATATCTCATGTTGTATTATTAATATATTATGAGTATCATGTACTATTTGATGGATACCTCAAAAAACTTCTTTGAACAGGTGCTTCTTATCCCACTTTCAGAGGAAGCCGGGGGGACAATACAACGAGATCGATTTAGACAGCGCCGGCTGATCCTCAGAACAAGCACCACCCACTGTTATCGCAGTCGCAGTTAATTCTTGCTCCCAGGAAGATCATAAACTTCACTGCTACGGCGGGGATTGAAGCCAGCGTCCTCCATCGCATGAAAGAGCGCCGAGTCCAAGCCTCCCTACGCCACAAGGGTTCTTATTATTATTAGTCACTATTATTATTATTATTATGTATTATTATTGATATATATTATGCAAACAAAGTCATCACATCACTAGAATTATGTATGTATTATTATTATTATTATTCAATCAAATCTCATTATCACACATCATCACACGAGACAGCAAAAAATTTTATCGCTAAATAAATTTGGGGGTCGAACCCCCGAACCCCTTGTCCTAAAAACCTTATACATATGAACGTATATAGTATATATACATCACATATACACACATATACAATATCATTATATATTAGCTAACAGCACGTATACTAATAAACACCACCGTAACCAACCCTCTTGGGATATCTTCCATCGGGTCAATTTTGACACCGCATATACGTAAAATTTTCGCGTAGTATAGTACATATATCCTTTAGTGTATATCTATATAACGCGTACAATATTTTGATGCCCCGTAATTTGTATACCGATCATACGCATTATAATGGTTCCCAATCACTCGTAGATGGAAGTATCTAGTGATGTTCTATTCAGTGTTCTAATGAGTAGTTCATTATGAATGCCGAGCAGGCTGAGTGCCAGGTGAGTGGTCAATGAGTCGCCAATGAGTGCCAAGCTGGAGTGCTCATAGAGTGGAGTGCCAAGTGGAGTGCAACACTAGTGCCCCAAGTGAGTGCCTACAAGTAGGTGCCAACTGATGATGGCCGACTTTTTTCAAAGGCCTTTTCTAGCCTCAGGTATTCCCCTGACCCTAGATAGCCCTAACATTATGGAGTCTACGCCTATGTTATAAGGTATGAGCGATGTCGATTGCGTAGCTATATTACGAAGTATGTGCTTAGAGGATGCTTTCTATTCTTTATTTAGTTACGTCTTGGTTTCCTTCTAACACTTATCAGCACCACGGCTACAAGGCTAATACGAACAAGCGACTTAGTACACACATTCACTATGTACACTTTCATAAAGTATCGATTTACAACATTGCCGAAGGATAAAGCACGATGAGTATGAGCAATGTAAAACCATAGAGCACGAAGACTAACGATTAAGGAGAGCAAGAGAGAGAGCAAACTAATACACGAGATAGCACACACACATATTTTTCAAAATATACCTTGTTTCGACGACCAAGATACTTATACTTAATTCGACTACTCCACGACGACACCGCGTCATATCTGTTGATGCACAATTACTATACAATTTTCGTTATCGTCCATGCGCCGTCAAACATTTTGAGGGAGGCGATGTCCCCATCCTCACAGCAGTATAAATTTGCTCATGCTATTTAGTAGATTAGCTTCAGTTTCACATATGAGAAATGCTCAATTTGCACGAGAATTGCCCTTCAGCTAGGAATTAGGGGATCACACTTTAGACCAGAGCTTTCGTCTTTTAGTTATCACGTCACTCTCATTGCCACTGTCGATCATCAGCAGGTGGTGATACTCATCTTTACCACTTGATGATTCATCTTTGTGAGTGAAATCATCTTTGCCCAATGCATCAATGACCTACTAGCGCTCTCTAACATGCACACACCTGAGGACAATCGTCATCATTTACACTCCTTGTCGAGACCCAACTACAGATTACGATTGCAAGTGATAGTGTCGAGAGAGGGTTAAACATGTTGCCAGGGGAGGCCGCGCTCATCGCAGCCATTTTAGTCATTCGGCGCGACACAATAGACAACCCAGACCCAATGATGCTATGCCCGCAGGTGCGAGCCCGCGCCCGGAGCATTACCCCGCACACTGCGACTGCACCAGGATACACCCCGACGTGTCGCCCCCAGGCGCGAGACTCTCCCGGCGTAGCAACCGCTTCGCTGCCGCCGCCGTCGACCACAGCTGATATCACGGCAGTAGCAGAATATGGATTGCAATTTTTTTTTCCGCGTACCCGCCGTCCGCCCTGTGCCACCACGACCGGCATCACACTCCTCTATCAACAGGCTTTACTTGAAGAATCATTGAGCTAAAAAAGATATACTTTCGCGATTTGATGACACAAATTACTTGTCATAATCATTAACTTCATCTTCCCCACTCATTTCAAATACTACTAATGAGTCATCGTCAGTATCTGTACTACGTACCATTGGTAACGACAATGTTTTAATTAAAAAACATGATATCTTTAGAGCAAGACCAGCAACAAATAGTCAGAGATAAATCACTAAATCATCTAAGTAGAGAATGTTATTCATAACCTTCTATAACACCTCTAAGGGAATTAGGTACGGCTTTAATGAAAGTTGTATAAACTGTTTTAGCTACTTTACTTTCTAAAACAAGTTACCAGTCTCTAGAACCTATTACTTTTTCTAATAACTGCAATATAATACTCATCGCTTGAGTACTCCGAGTGAGATTGGTCGAGAATCACTACTCTTTGAGCTTTTATAGATATTCTGTGCAAAACTGCGTATTGAGAGAGCGTAATCTATAGGCACAGCGAGTAATTAAGATTATAATTCACTAGATGTTAACTAAGCTATCATTAAAAGCAAGTAAATTACAATAATCGTGTTACCTAAGGGATTAGTATATGTAGGTTTTTGTTATGTATTATACTTAGGCTTTATGCTTTTAACTGCTCTGACTTATTAACTATGCTTAACTATCTAGTTTATACTCTATACGCTCTAACTGTCTGATTGATCTTGGATTAAAGCTATTCATTGTCTATTAACTGCTTAACTATTCCGATGAGATTTTACATACGTAATAGACAGTAAATCAGTAATAATCTAATAGAGTTGTCACATAAGGATTGATATATGCTTTTTGTTTTTAGACTGTTCTATTTAGCTGTGCATTTAAATCCTTATTCTGCTTTATACGGCTTTAAAGGATTTTCTTCCCATATTGATTTTTTAAACGATCCCACTAATACATAAAAAAAAAACGTCTGCTGTATTTATAAATTTACTACTTTAACAGTAAATATTTACTCACTAGCTAATTGTACAACTCATAATATTTAACACATGATTCAATGACTTAATACTAATCCATATACTTTGATCTATTTATATTTTATATTCTATTTTTCATTATTTACATGATAAAATTTTTCGATCTACTATCTATTTATATTTTATTAATTTTACTTATTATTTCTCTATTTTTTTGTTCTATTAAGATGGACATTTAATATTTGTACATTCTTATTCTATATATTTTTATGTCATTAGTACAGGATATATTATGTGTGTCACAAGATTTGAATATATGTATTGTACGTATTATCAAAAAAGTTGTCATTTGACTACTAAATGTTTACTTTATTCTTCTTGTTGTATATTTACTCGATATTATTAATATTGTAGATTTAGTTTCGTTAATTATGTATTCTTATCTGTGTTTTTTATTAAATAAAGTGCAATTATCCTTTATTGCACTTATTGCTTATCGCCAATTTAGTTATGTTTATAGAGCTAGTTTCAGTATCATAAAATAAGTGAAAAAATATCTCTGGTTGGTAGACTGTTATGTATCTTGTTCAGTTTTTATTAGTTAGCTTGTAAAGTTGGGAAGTTTAAACTATATTATACTTCAGCTGTTATTTACGTTACGATTGCTTGAGGTTCATTTAAGCTTTTTAGAGACATCTGTAACGGATTAGAACAAAACAGAGCTATAGACGAACTAGACATGCGAAGCGAATACAACACACAACCAGGACCACAGGCAGCACGAGTCACTGCTGAGAAAAAAAACACAGCAGCAAAACAAACTACATTCAGCAACACACACAGGACGAGCGTTTAGCAGGTCCGTGTTTCCAGTCAAAACAGAGATGTTATATACAGCTGCTCGGTAGTGCTGCACAAGACTCTTATGCACTATGTCACCTGATAGACAGGACTGGAAGAATAGCAAATCGAACAGTGTAAACTGCACCTATGGCAGACTTCTTATAGAAACGGGTAGACACTTATATAACCTTATAACCCTTACGACAACTATCTCAACTATGCACACAGACTAGTACTTACAGCTAACACGACCAGCCAACTTAGATTACACTCAGACAACTTTAGACACAGATTCTACGTACAATCACTAGCACTATGCTACACAGATGCCAAGGAGTGACAAGACATTGAGCTACACACGGACGCATAGATTTACTGCGAGTCACAAGTTTATGAACTTAAAGCCACACGCGATCTATTCTGAGCTTAAATGGTCAACCACAGAGTGAGAGCGAGAGAGGAGTATGGAACACAAAGACATACATCACAGTAAGTTCGTCGGGGGAAAATCAGGAAGTGGATATGTGATGAGCAATAGAGAGAGGTATTCTATATGAAAGGTAGAAAAAAGAGTTAGGCGATAAAAAAAACAGAACATGTATACACACTCATTTGTATAGACGATTTTAAAGATGAGTGATGGCGATTTTCAACACCGCCACATTCACGTAACACACACCAGCACTACACGCACGAGAAGGGAAGAGAAGAAGACAACAAACGACCACGATACGACATAGATAAACTGTAATTGAAAAATAAAGAATATTAGTTCAAATTTACCACAGCACGTCTACAAGTCATTGATATTAGATGACATTGCATACGAAAGACTTATTGGTCAGCTCAAATATTGCTTCAAAATTATCTCAAAATCTCTTAAATATTTCACTAATACATCTATCCTCAATCTTTGAACAAAGAATTTATTATTAACTGGTTAATACACGTTTTTGTTTATAAATGTTTATAACAGTAAGTAACAAGTTATAATATAAGAAATATACGTTTAGTAGTAATAATTTTTTTCAATGAAATCTTTATTATTATCATAAAAATCATAAATATTTGTACGAGGCACCTTAAATGGTTCCAAAATTATAAGCAAAATCGAAGAAAAAGTCAGGATAAATTAGGGTACATGAAAGAGAGACTCCCATGGACAGCTGGACTACGCTCTAACACCAGATTAGCTAATGGCCACGTTTTGTTCTATCTGACGTACTCGCTTTAGCATCAATCTTCAGCGACGGAGATAAAATATCTCAAAAATAAAAGGGAGCAGGTTTTATCTCATGCATCAAAACTCCCATCAAATCCCAACTCTCATGATCCTCAATCTCTTTTCAGCAAGATCAGAAAAGTTACAAATAACAATTATTTGCACGGTTTAGTCAGCGATGCAAATTATCAACAGATATATAAATATTCCTAAAGTTATTCTAACTAAACTCGATAGGGTCTATATGACTGTGAGTGTATCTATGGTAAGCAAGTGAAAACCCAACACGAGAAAACAAGATGGACAGACCTTTCTTCAGCTAAACTTGACTTGGATTTCACGTCCTACACAACGGAGCGAGAAAAGGAATTTTGAGCGTTCTGCATAAAATGGGAGATAAAAAATGAAAATATACTCGATTCTGTTGAGCCTACCTGTTAGCGGGAAATCAATCGCCTTTATGTACCCCGGGGCGATTTAAGCCTAATTATTAAGAGCAGATATTTCAATGCTATCTTCAAAGCTCTCACTCAAGGGTTTCTCTGTAGAATTATGATAGAGAGAACCTGACAGTTAGGATCTTCTATAATCCTACGTCATACAGTTTAGGATAAAGCCATGTTGGGTCAGCAGTCCCAGGGCTGACCTATGTGCAGGCTAATACCTAAGGTACACCAAAGCGTCTTTGCCGAGTACAGACCCAACTGCATTACAAGTGACGCACAACTGATGACTTTCTTATAAAAAATAATAAACCTCAATATCAACTTGTCATACCAGAAACGCCTTGAAAACGCTTTGAGAACGCCTGTTAAATAGATCAATGAGGAAAGTGTTGTGAGCGTGCTTGTCAGTCGGCCTCCATCCAGGAGGCGATAATGCATGTAACTTTATAGTACGCTGTCTCCGCTCGTAGCAGTGATCACTCCGTAGGAATCGAGCACACTTTTCACTTCCTTAGACTGGAATATAAGAACTGTTATTTTATGGTTTTTACGCTCATGGAGAGAAAAACATGTTCAATTAAGCATGGATCCTGAAGCCTGGGGCCGTAATCATTTATACACAATCCTTACGATACATGTAGAGAGTATAATATTAATCTTTTAATGCAAAACGTATGAGAGCCAAGAAGTGAGAGTCGAGGGTATATAATAAACTTTTACTATATAGATTCGTGAGAAGAATTTGATAAAAGATTAATCAGAATATCTGAACAATCAGCAGAGTATAATGAGTTATGTTGAGTATATCGAGAGGTAAGGAGACCTATATAAGTACAGAGGAGGGAACGAATTTAAAATGATAATAAGGGATATAGATATTAAGGTTCAGTTTGTTCAATAAGTTATTTTAGGGTTTCATATATATATATATTACAAGACGTTCGGAATACTAAAATGGAAGAGTGGGAGAGCTGAGCAAAATATTGAAAAAACTTGCAGCTTATTGAATCCAATTCTGAAAATAGAAAATAATCTCTTTAGGAATACGAAAATAGATGAACATAATATATTTTTAGGGAATTGAGGGTCATATGAGTAGAGTATAAATAGAAGACGTGTCAAATAGGTATGCTCATACAGAGGTGGAGTGAAATAAGCTAGATTACAAAATTAAATACTTACATACAGCCATAGAATTGATATTGTAATATTTAGATACTAATTTGGCACTGCGGACAGGTTCTTACAATATTTTTAACTCTATTTTATATGATTGTATTTGATACATGTTAGGTAAGTTAGAGCTCTACTTATAAGGTCTTTGCAAATAATGAGCCCAAATATACTATATGATAAAATCCAGTTCATCCGATGACTAAAGATTTTAAACGAGCGATATCTCAATAATATCCTTCAGTTAGACAACCGCATACGTAAAAATTTCCCGCTCAGATATCATAGCTAGGATACCAAACATCATGTGGATACTTTTTACACTACTGGGTAACATCCTGTCATTGACATTATTAATACTTTACTTGCCTTGGCAATGAAAAATTCATAATAAGTTAAGGGAAATTGAAATGAATATCGTGTCTGGCAATTGGTAAGCTGTAATCTAGAACGTTAAGGATTACTTTAGGAAAGGCGATCTAATCAGTAAATGCATGAACGACTCGCTAGTGATAGAGTATATGCATCGATATCAGGCCGTTAGACCATATCTGAACTCAGTAGATACGAAACCTAAGTTTCTTGGTTAGAGTATAACAGTAGATGATGAGCGTAAACAGGTTAGCGTAATGAAATGAGGAGCGGAGTGACATTATTCTCAGATCTTAGGAGTCTCAATAATGAAATTAGAAGATTAACAAAACTTGAAGACGCTACGACAAGTACACTAACGTATAGTAGGATACAAGCTTGGCTGTAGACCGCGAACTAAGTCAGAATTCACAAACACAAATGGATGTAGGCCTGTCAAATCAATTATACCGCGAGAGTGATACGCATCTCCCGTGCCTGCTTCCAACTATACCGAGCGTTCACAGCTCGGATTGTGAATGTGTTCCGATGTCATTTGTATAGAGACCTATGAACTTGGATGAAGTATACAATGGTTCGCTCTGAATGAGCGTGATGGTTGTTTCTGTGCGCTACAAAGCTACATAAAATATACGTTCTGATGTGTTGCGAGTTATACAGTTTTATATAGCTCGCTTTTGTGTTTTTATAGTTAGGTATTGATTTTTTCTTGTTGTTCTTGGGCCCCCATTTTTTTTCTTATTTTTAGTTTTTCAGTGTGATTTTGCTTCTTTATCCACTATATGACCTCATCATCTAGTATTAAGTTATATTACATAAAAACTGTTTGGCCTCTGGTGAAAAATCCGGAAACGCTCTAATTTAACATGATTAGTGTTTATTTTTCGTAATATATTAATATATACCAATTATCATTTTGTGAGTGGTTTTTGCTTGTTTAATAGCATCACTAATTGGTAAGAGGTGTCTGTAATTGTTGAATTATTATAAATGGTTTCGTAGTGAGTAAGCAGTGGAGATACTTTACTCCACATAGTAAAGAAGATATTTGGTTTAACGGAGGTCTTGCTACATTATAGTGATGAGTAGAGAAATCGGATAATCCACTTGATGTACTTTCATTACTTCAGGCCTCATCTTTCTGTTCGCTGATGGATCTGGGTAATTTGGATACGTTTTCCACTACCAGCAGATCATTGGATTTATTCATTCGTCTTTCACTTTTTCTATATTATTTAGCGCGGTTCAGATTCTGTGGGACATATAGCTCACACGCTACTCAGAGAGCGATTTCTCTTAGATCTTCTATTTCCCTTTCTCTTCTATTTTGTAGTATTTTATATTTATAGTATTGTATCAGATACACTTATATTAAGGTTGAGAAAAATAGATAAATATATATACAGTATCATTTAGTTTACTTATATTATTTACGAATTTTATCAGTATATGAAGTTATATGTGCACACAGTCTGAGACTTAAAGATCATATACAATAAACATACGATGTATTGATTTATTTTTATAAGATGATGTATTATTTAGTTAGAGTCTAAAATTATATTACTATATATACGATCACACTATTATATATATCACTATACTCATATATAATTTTTATTATTATTCTATCCCAATATCATAGGATATTTATAAGGTTGTACAAGGGGGCATATGTAGACATCGGAATTGTCGCAGTGGCGGTGACGTGTGTTATTCGCGCAATATGACGTTTAAACCTATTTAATTCAAATAAGCGATAAATTAATGGATATTTGTCTGTGACAAGTACACAGTATCCGGAGTGCTGCTTATAGAGATTGAGTATGCAGTGCTCAGTTCGGTAGCGGTTCGGCGCATTTACTTCCTGATTAGGCAAAAGTAAGATATGTAAGCGGTGTGCGTGTCCGGCTTGCGATCTTATATCCAGTATTGATCGGTGGTAGTCGAATTGACAGAGGTGGCATGGCTCACAGACATACCTGCGACATTGCTTTTCAGTTTGAAATATATCCTAGTGTCTGTTGAGTAGCGGAGCAGAGTGCAGTAAATCTATGATAAATTCTGCCGCACGTGTTCTGTTGTTGCTGCTGTACCTTGAGTGAGGATTCAATTACCTTTTTTGACCACAATGCGACTTATACTCAGTGGTCTTACTAAATTCTTGGCTGCGGATTATTCAAAAGAAAAGTGAGACTTTAAAAAATTCCCAATTTTTAAGAACTTAAATTTGTACCTAATTATATAAAGTAGCAGTACTTTACAGTTAATCTCCAGTGTTTTGTAATATTATATTTTGATCTGTGATTTAGGATCTACTATCGCCCCGGTTGTTATCTTTAAAATAGGATCTTATTTCTCTAATTAATTTTAGGGCTATCTAATGTATGTTCATTTTCAATCTCTCATTTTTACATGAAGAGTCAGTTTTCGTTATCTTGTAAGTTGGATGTCGGGCTGTTGTGTTTTCTCTTGTGATTGATTTGGTTTCTCATTGTTACATATGATATAGATAATATTATTGAAGCATAAAGAATTATCACTGACTCTAAACTTGCTATTCTAATACAAGTAGAAAGGTATTTTCTTTACTGTTGAATCATCTTCGATGAGCGAAATATTGATGATAAATTGAGTATTCAAGTGAAATATATTGTTTATTTTTTAAATCAAAGAGACTCTAGTAAATTGATTTTTTTTTATTGACTTTAATAACTTTATCTTTGTTTTATTTTTTTTTCTTTTTTTTTTTTTTTTTTTCTGCTTTTCTTTAGTTTTTCTATTATTTTTTTTGTTTCATTTTCCAATTGTTTTCAATTTGTTGTTATTTTTTTTTTTTTTTTAATACTTTTTTTTATTATCTATTTTATATTATTGCTTAATTATGTTTTATTTTGATTTTTTGTAATGCTATGTTTTTTAAGTCAATATTGTTTATTTTTACATAGTAATCGTTCTGTTTCATTAATTGCTTTGGTTTGGTTATTGAGGGTTTGTCTTTTAGGGTGTTTTTGTTATCCTTTATCTTGATTTCCTGGATTTTTTGTCTTTATAGGGTGCGTAAATACTATGTTGGTTTTTATAAAATTTCATTTAAATTTTTTTTTACTTAAGACTTAATTTTTATTTTTATAAACTTTGTTTTTAAAATATTAATTTTTAGATAATACTACCATTTCTCTTTTACTGTTTTAATTTATTGTATATCATTCTTTGTTCAAAGATATATCTGTATTTTTTGATTGCAACATAAAACAAAAGCCTTTGTAACCTTTTGAGATCATTTATTTTAGTTTTAATTGAATGAGTAATGATATCAATGTATTTTAGTGTACTTAATAAAATTATGTTTTTATTAATTAAATTTTATATCGTTTATTTATTTTTGTGTAATTGTGTGTGTTGTTTAGCGTGTCTGTGGTGTGTTAAGATGATATTTGTCGTGTGTGTTGTTGGTTGTGTGTGTGGTGTATAAATTAAAATCTGTAGGTGTGATTCGCAGAGTAAATGTCTATGGTGAGATGTAAATGCTGATCTTCTGTTAAGTTATTGAATGCTGGGTCTGTAAGTAAAAATCTTTTGGGGTTTTCGTGTGTGTATTTGTTGTTTATAGTATATTTCTTGTTGTGAGTGTACATTTGAAATTCTGTGTGATGTGTAAGTAATGATCTCGTGTGTGTGTGTGTGTATAAGTGTATAATGTATATGTGTCCATTAAATGGGTAATTGTAAGTTGTGCCTATAGTGAAATGTGTGTATATAAGTGTCATTGTGTATGTGTGTGAAATCTTTGACTAGTGCTGTGTGCTGTGTATGTGTGTGTGTGTGTGTGTGGTGTGTTGTTGTTGTTGTGGTGTGTGTGTGGTGTGTGCTGTGTGTGTGTGTGCGTATGTGTGTCGGGTGTGTGATTGTGTGTTCTCTACGATAGTAAGGAACAATGCTTCATTTTAGTATAGATATATAAAATAATACACAATAAAAGAAAAAAATAGTATAAATAATAAAAATAAATTAAACAGAATAAAAAGAATAAAATAAATAATTATTAACCCAAAATAAAGATAATAATAAAGATAACATAAAAGAGAGAATAAAAAGAATAAAAATAGAAAATTAATTAAAAGCAAATAAAATATTTATAATTAGTAAAATTAATAAAAATAAGAGATAAAAACAGATCAACCCAGACATAAAAATATACACAAGTATTTAAAAACAAAATAATAGTAATAATATAAATAGATAAACAAATATATGAATAAATAAAAATAGTAATTAAAACAAATATAAAAATAGAATTAAGATTAATAAAAAGTAGTTAATTCACGTTAAATATATTGAGTTAAAGCATGGTAAGAGGCTTTACTGAGAGAAGGGAGTACGCAACTAGAGAGTTAAGAAAGCATAAAGCAGATAGTTAAAGCAGTAAGCAGAGAGTTAAAGCAGTAATTCTAAATTGTCTCTTTAAAGTGAAAAGAAAGCAATTAATATTTATCGAACACTCTAGTTGATTTAACCTCATTTAATGCTTTTAAGTATATATATTAAGATATGTTAAAGTCAGTAAATAGCAGATAGTTCTAAGCAGCTAATAGCAGATGATAAAGCAGTTAAAGTGCAGATATTTAAACAGCGAGGGTAAAGCATGAGGAGATAAAGCAGTAAAGCCGAGTAATACAAAAGCATTTAACTAATCCCTTAGGCTAACACTGTCTATTTGATTTACTGAGGTTTAGTGCTTTAAGTATTAAATCAGACTAGTTTAATGAGGCAGTAACGCAGATAGTTAAAGCAGTAAATTCAAAATAATAAGAGTAAAGCAATAGTTAAAAATCAATCAATCAAATATTAAAATCGCACGTAATAACAGAAATGATTATATTAATAAAACACAATTAAAAATCAAAAGCATTACTAAGCCTAAGGTCAATTTTATGCTAATACACACCTTATGTGATTTACTCATGAGATTTTACCTCGCGATAGAATCCTTATCGACTGACAATATTTCGTAATCACCAAAGTTACTCAAATTTATTTCTGTTTTTTGATATGAAGTTAAATGAATGACTCATAGTAAATTTTGAAATGAAATAAAAAATGTAATTCTTATAAAATTATTCATATATTTTTCAATTTCGGGGGGAATTAGCGCTCCTGCCGGGCGCATCTACGGCGGCGGTACGCGGAAAAATACTTGCGCCTGCGCCGCACTTGCGCGCGGCGGGTACGCGGAATAATATTTGCCTCCTGCGGGCGCACGCGCGCCGCAGGGAAATGCGGTCGGAGCTCTCGCCACCTGCGGGTGCGGGAGCATGGTTGCTCTCTTGCGCGGAGTGTTAGGCGATGCATCGGCGACCTGGTGTATCCAATCATGAATTCTGAGGGTAATGTACTATTAAGAGTTAACCGTCTGTTTGGTAGTGATGTTGGGCGTAGAGGATGAGTCCATCAAAGACTGATTGCATCAAAGATGTGAATCATCAGATATAGACGTGTTAATTTAATTCGACTTGCGTCAAAGGATGACGTCATCAAGAGCCATAAAGTTGAGGCATCAATGCTGATGCATTTATAATGAAGCATCACAAGTTGGGCATTCAATGCTGTAAGGGCCCTTTATGCGGCAGACCAATAATGCTGAGAGGGCCTAATTGTTTGAGAGCACCAATTGATAATCGGAGTGACTGTGCTGAGTGTACAGTGTACAGTTGCTTCTGTGCGTGGGTGTGAGTGTAAGGGTATTGATGGCTTTAAGTAAGTGTCTATTGGTTTATACTGGTGGAGAGAGTGTGCTAGTGGCTGAAGGTGTACATGCGCTTTAAAGTGTCACTTAGTGAATGTGTGTTACTGTGTCGTATGTATGTGTAAAGTGTTAAGAAAAAAGACTAACTCTTAGTTATATGAAGCATCCTAGCACTTCGTAATATTACACCAATTGTATATCCTCATACCTAGTAGATCATTAGGGTAGACACTCTGACTTAAGGCGCTATCTTATGGATTCAGGGAGGCAGAAAAGCGTTGAATGAAAAAGTGGCAACTCTATTGGCACCTGTAATGTGGGCACTGCATTGGTCACTATGTGCACTCACTTGGCAGCTGCATTGGCCTGCAGCTGGCATCATATGCATCTGCATTGGCACTCATCCTTGCCTCACCTGGCAATTCATATCAGACAATTACTTCATAGAACACTAACTTATGACAACATAACTAAGATATCTTCCTTGTACTGAGTGATTGGGAACTCATTAAAGTGTGAGAGGTTCAAAGTTGGGGGCATCAAATATATGCTGAGCATGCAAATATTTGTACCTGTGAGAATATCATAAAGTGGTTTGGGCGAAAATAGTTACCCGTGGGTCAATAATTGACCATTTGGAATGACCAAAAGGGTTGGTGGGTCGTGTGTTTTGTATCGTGTGTGTGTGGCTTGTGTTGTGTGTATTCGTGTGTGTGTGTGGTGTGTGTGTGTTTGTGTGTGTGTGTGGGTGATGTGGTGTAGGTGTTTCATTAGTGAGGAATAAGATGCCTACAGGTGGGCGTTCAAGTTAGGAACGAATATCTGTGACGGGTGGGCTACGCGTGTGTCCAGAGAAATTGTGGCGTGTGCCAATCGAATTGATCGCTCATGGTAGATATTGGACATAGGTTAAGGTCGAAATATTTTTTCAATAACGGTTCATTCATTAGCGCTATATATAAATATACGGCTAAGCCCATAAGGAGATGCAAAAATTACCGTGGGCAAAAGAGATGACCATGGAACAGACCAAGGCTTGGTCCGATAAATTAGGGTGGGTTCAAAATTGGATCTCAAGCGGAAGACATACAGGATTGGTCGGAAAATTGGGTGTGCCATAAATTGACCCGGATAGAACCAATCGGGTAGCCAACAAATTACCCTCGTGGTGGCGCAAAAATGACCCATGGAAGACCAAAGGGTAGCAAAATATTACCGTGGGCCAAAATTGACTGGCTAAGCCCCTAAAGGGTAGCTCAAAAATTACCGTGGGGCCAAAATGACCCATGGATAGATCAAAGGGGCATGCTAATCAATTTAGCTCGTGGGTATCAAAATTGACCATGGAAGATGACCAAAAGGGTAGTCTCCAAAGAAATTAATGTGGGCCAACTGACCACGGAGAGATCAAAGGGTAAGCTGCTGAATTAACTGACCCGTTGGCAAAAAGACCCACGGTCCGAAAAAAAGATTACGGGGGGGCCATAAAATGAGGGCAATATCGTGACGATGAGGCTTCGGCTCATGCTGCGCAACCGTTCTTCGAAGGCGTTGGCGGGCAACACACACCTCTCACTAGTCCGACCCGACATCACAAAATATTAGGTATCTCTTTACAGTATTATGGCGAGTTCTCAAAAAGAAAATTTTTTAGGGTTCTAAAAAAGTTAGGTTCTCAATACAATCTTAGGGTTCTCCAAAAAATCACTGTCCCCTAAACAGGACAAGGTAGGTAAAAATTTGGGTCCAAAAAAGGTCAAGTGAAGACCAAAGGGTTGGTCGACAAAAAGGTCAAGACCAAAAGGTCAAGGCCCAATAAAAGGTCAAGGTCAGGTCAAAATTCGATGAACAAATGGAAGAACAAAGGTCAAGCCCAAAAAGGTCAGGGCCAATGAGTAAAAAATTGGGCTCAAAAAGG
This sequence comes from Trachelipus rathkii, assembly GCA_015478945.1. Classification (NCBI taxonomy): domain Eukaryota; kingdom Metazoa; phylum Arthropoda; class Malacostraca; order Isopoda; family Trachelipodidae; genus Trachelipus; species Trachelipus rathkii. The sequence goes on from JABUQX010038657.1 coordinate 16,637, forward strand.
CCTCAGGGTAGGTTCTTGAGCGTGGTCAAAATACCAAACACGAGCAATAATGCCCTGCCTACTACTATTTTGGTGCTTACCGGTTCGGTAACGAGATGCTTACTCAGTTTTAGCACGAATTTCGTGCAAAAACGACCACGATATCTTACGAAGTTTACTTTTTGCTTACAAGCAGTTAAGGAATCAGGTGTTGTGATAGAATACGTGGTTTTATAAACAGAAAATAAGAAAAAATGAGAACAATTTTTTATATTATAAATAAATTAAAAGATTGATCAACTATTGTGATGAGTTTACATCGATATAGAAGAAATTAGATTTAAAGTTGATTTATGATTAACATTCATCAATTCTAACGGGCCTAACCGACGTAGATGAAAAACACTATCATTTTGATTTCTTTAGTGAATATTATCAAACGAGTACAAAAAAATTTATGAAAAGCACTAAATATTGCACAATCCTTATATATTTTTAAAGGCATTACTCACAACCCTTCCATATCCATTGTAAAAAAGAAAAAAATTTATTTCTTGCCTGCTTCCTGCCGCCATAGTTTTTTGGTTTACATTTTTTTTCATAAGAAAACATCATGCGTAAATTCAGACAAGCAACGGGAAATGCTACCGTTACAGAATTAAAACGGAAATTGCCTACGTTTGTAAGCCATTTCACACGATTTCTTCGCTGAATGTTTCCGACAAAAACGAACGCAAAATCGACGCATTGCGGTCTTACGAGTGTTGTAAGCCACAAATGCCAGAAAAAACGAAAAAGCCGCTTTACAAATAGAAGGTAATACGAGATAATTTTCCTTTACGGTAGTGTACAACAATACGTGAGAGTCATTGGCAAATTTTCTAA
>JABUQX010038657.1:25000-30000 GCA_015478945.1 Trachelipus rathkii
AAATATTTGATGTGAACAGTGTATGCAATAAATCGTTTGCTAATCGTCGTTTTGTATCATTGTACAGTACGTATCGATTTCAACGTCTACTTTGCAATTACCGTTGTGAAACTTTGTGATATGACAGAAACGTTGGCTACTTTAAAGTGTTTTTTATGATAATTGCCTCTTCTAATTGTATTATATATATATATCTATAATAATAATATATATAATATATATATTATATATATATATATATCTTATATATATATTAATATATATATAATATATATATATATATATATATATTATAATTCTGATAGATGCTTAAAGTGTATTTATATATTTCAAATTTTTTTCTTTTTTTTAGTGCATGATGGCATCACGTGGCTGTATCAACAATCCTAACTCGTTCTGTTACATCTGGGGCAGTTTATGCAGTAAAAAAAACGGCAAAGAAAAATAACAGATTTTGTTACAAATCTGTACAGTGCATGTGTTGGTGTTAGATTGGAAGATCAAGACAAAAAATGGGTGCCTCACATTGTATATTCCGTATGTGTTGAAGAACTGCGTCCAGTAGTCACAAGGTAAGAACAATATTTTCGTTTTCGATGATTGTTACTTTTGTTCCTTTAATGTGAGAGGCTTTAACTTAAAAAGCAAAAAGGACATGTATCCACAGATAAGATGAGCAATACGTACTGTGACCTATGGAGTTGGAATACCTGTTCCTTCTGCTCCCGCAAACTTAGTTGATGTTTGTAATGATCAGGAAATAGAGAGAAAATCTTGTGATAGTAATAGGACCAAAGATGATGTTTATAACCCCGGTTGTGAAGAATCGCAGCTTTTGACACAGTCAGAATCGCATGGCCTGCTCGGATGTTGGGGCTTGTGGAGCGTTTGCACTACTGCTTTATTGACTTGCTGCCTTTGAGTCTATAAACTACATGATTTTAATAAAAACCTAATTTCTTTTAGTAAAAACATAAAATGCTTCTAATAATTTTTAAAATATATTTTAAAAACAATAAAAACAAAAATAAACAAAATATAGATGTATACTAAAATAAATTAAAAAAACTTTAAACAAGATAAAAACTCTAAGCAATATACAAATATCTCATCATACAGAAGGAATATATTAAGTTTACATCCTGCAAAAGAAAATGAGATTTGAGCCTGATATAGTAATCATCTATGTAATTATTAGAGGAATTAATTTCATTTTGAAGGGTGAAACCCCTTTTAAAGGTTCGGATCCCATTTCGTGTGGTGCCTTCACCATTTCAGAAATACTCCGAACACTCTCCTTGTCTATCTCAGTGCACATGGATTGGTGTAGCATTCATTATTCTAACCAGAAGCAAGTTTTTCATCAGGGGCAACCCTCCTTGAACGGGGTTGTTCAGAACCTTACTGCACGCAACACTCTGACAAACTATCAGATTCGGGATCTATGGGGTCGGAAACATGTAAAATGACAACCATATGTATACTTAAATGGAATGTATGTTACCTTCTGTGCCGCCATCGCACCTACACTAGCTCCGGCACCGGTACACTGCTCCATCTCCGACTGGTTCTTTTTCTTTCTTCATTCTTTCTCCGTCTTCTTCTCTAATGGACTATTATGTTTTTCTTTTATGTTTTTCCATATTTCTTCTTTTTTTTTATGGAACCCATTAAGAGGGATCCTCATACAATCTTGAGGGTTCTGAAACCCCCCAGAATTGGAATATAGGAGTTCGTAAACAGGGATTGATATATTACTCGAGCTATTTATTAACATTTGTAAACCAGATTTCAACTCTGACTCCTGCAACGGCTCCGGTGCAAGGCTCCGCATCATGAACCGTTTCAGTCTCCGTATCTTCAATGCTCTGAATCCTTCGCTGAAGCATGTCGGCTATTTATTTTCCACATATCTAAGGCTATACCAAGATCAATTTAGCCCCTTGCATATTAAAGGATATATATATTATATATATATATTTTTCATTATATATATATATATATATATATATATATATATATATATATATATATAAAGAGTATTATGTTTATTACATTTATTATATTACAGATATACTATTATATATTATATATATCATTAATATATATATATATATATTATATATTGGTCAATATGATACAGCGTCTCTAGAAATCTTTGAAAATATAAATTGTAAGACGTGGGATTTGCCTGGTTTGGTACAGCTTGTAAAAAATGCTTACCTTTCATGCTATAAGGACAATGGTTCGAATCTTACTTGAAAAATTTTGCTGTATATGCTTCATAGCTTGTGCTAATGTATTATTAAAAGCTATAAACTAATTTAATTTAATAAAAATAATTAGGATACTAAAGTATAAAAATAAAAATAAAAATAAAATATATTCAAATATTAACTAAAGTTAAATTGATTAATATATATATTATATATATATATTTATATATATATATATATATATATATGATATATATATATATATATATATAATATCTTATATATATTATATTATATATATAATTATATATATATATATATATATAATATATATATATATATATATATATATATATATATATATATATATTATATATATATATATATAGACATAGAAATTTATAAATATATTATTTTATATATATTATATAAATATATATATATATAATATATATGCAGTGTATGGCCTCTCATCATCAAAAACCGCAAACAACAAACGCCTAAAAATATGTGAATTCCTAACTCTCATGGTGGTGTTGTGGTTGTATAGCTGCGTTTTCCTGCAGCCCGGGCGGGCACACAGGCGCACATGCATCGTTTCCAGAGCCCGTTTGCGTACTTCTACGTCACGTAAACGTCACGGTCAGGCGCCCGTTGTTAAATCTCGATTTTTCGGGAAATTAATAAACGGGCGGCTGCGCGGAAGAATACTTTGCTTACAAACAAATCTTTTTACAAAACATGTGTCGGAAATGGCTTGCCAAATTTTTAAATATTTTAGTTAACGTTTTATATTAAGGATATTAATTATCGTAATCAGTTTCATAAAATAGTACAATAAGTATAGAAGTATTGTTAACAATTGCCATGCTGATCGCGGGAGGGCTCGGCCGTTTCAGGTACTCAAATTTCCTGTTCTCTGATTGGTTAAAATGTAATTTTTTTTTCAATTCGAAGCGTTTCTGCACACAGGGTGCACTCGGGCTTCTGGAAACGCAGCTTATGTCTACATGTGTATAAATCAAACCAAACAACGACAGAAGAGAAATAAACACGTACAACATATGCCAAGTAAATAGGTGTCACAATGTGCGGATTGTACATGTGCAACCTAAGGATCCAAACAACAAAAACATACAACCAGCAAGAAAAAAAATAACAAACATACAAGAAGGATAGGAGCTTAGTGACACATAAAATACTGATCACTGATGGTAATCCGTGCATTTCACACTTTTTACTACTAATAGCATCGTCATGTATAATAGAATTCCTTTTGATTATAATTTTATTTTAATTATGTCAGGATTGCAACATTCGTGGGCCGGATTAGAGCCTACATAAATTTCGCTCGGTAGAAAACGAAAATGAATTGTTATAGTTATACCCTTCACTTAACGTCTCAATAAAAAGAAAAAACTTGCAAGAATGAACCTAAAGGCTAATGTCACTGGAGCTAGAGGGGTGATCCAAAGCGTCTGAGTTGCCAGATGGTACAATTTTTATCTTTGTAAACTGAAATTAACTAAAAATGAAAAGATTTAAAGTTAAGAATTTTTTTTTTCATTTGATATAATTTAAATAAAGCCATGGGCTGGATAGGAACCCTTTGCTGTCCGGATCAGGCCCGCGGGCCGTATGTTTAACACCCCTACCCTTGAACTTACTGCCCCTTTAATCAACCTCTGGTTAAGACTATGCCCCACAGGCTTACAGTATACATTAACCTTACGAGTATGATATCTTGTAGCTAAATCTATAAGCAATAAATCAAATATATTCATTTTAACGATAAAATTTATTCAATAAACTTTTAAAAATTTCAAATTTAAAAACGTTCATATAATGTTTATATATAAATAATTATATATATAAATATTTAAGAGAAATTAATAAAAAAGTAGTATTTAGAAACTTTCCTCTAAAAGTTTACAATAATTTAATATTTTGCGAACAAAATTGAAATAAAATTATAAAAATTCTTTCAAATCTGAAAAAAAGATATAAAAAATTATAAGTAAAAAAATTCATCGGTAACACTAAAGAGAGATAATATGAAAAAAAACATTACTTAATAATAAATAATAATAATAATAATAATAATAATAATAATAATAATAATAATAATAATAATAATAATAATAATAATAATAATAATAATAATATAATATTATAATAATATAATAATTAAAAATAAATTAATAAATAAATATAGATAATAATAATAATAATAACACTACATTATATATATATTATATATATAACATATATATATATATATATATTATATATTATATATTATATATATAATCAGTTTTATATATAATAATAAATATAAGTATATATATATATATAATATATTATATAATAATAGTAGTATATATATATATATATAGAGGGTACAGATGTGTAGAGTGGCTTATTGTAGGCGTGTCGGCGCGAACGGGTGGGTAGATGCGGATGTACAGTGTTACATTCAAATTGTGCAACAAATCATAACAATATATTTATTAATAATAAATAATATGTAAATAAATAAATAAATCTTAAATAAATAAATAATTTTAGTTATATTATCCTTATATATATATTATTATATATATATATATGTATATATATCTATATATTATATATATATATATATTATATATACTTATATATATATTATAAATAAATTTATATATATATATATATATATATATATATATTAAACAAGCGGGAAACACAGAGATCGAAACTGTAGTACTTGAGTGACAAACATTTTGAAATATTTTTATTTATTTT
>JABUQX010038657.1:32500-35000 GCA_015478945.1 Trachelipus rathkii
TATATGCCTATTCACAAGTTTTCATTTTTCTTTTCTTAAGTCTTCGATATTAATTTTCTTATTTTTTCGTTTTTTCGTTTTTTTATAATTTATCGTTGAATCCCAACTCTTTTTTTTTTTTCTTTAACAATTTTTTCCTATTTTGTTTTTAAAATATTTTCTATTCTTAACATGGTGTATGTATGTGTAATATGTATGTATATGTATATGTATGTGTATGTGTAATAATAATAACTAAATTAGTTGTGTGTTATTATTATTATTAATATTATTATTATTATTATTATTATTATTATTATTATTATTATTATTATTATTATTATTATTATTATTATTAATATTATTATTATTATATTTTTAGGTATTTCGGTATTTGTTCAAATATATATATATGCACATGTATATATATATATATATATGTATATGTATATGTATGTATCACTATATCTCTCTCTCTCTCTTTCTCATATTTCCCGTATTGCTTAATTTCCAGAGTAATTCCATTCATTAAGACTTCCATCATCTCAGATACCCCCCACTCATTTAACCCTCTCTCTCTCCTGCATACTCTCTCTACTATATATATATATATATATATATATATATATATATATATATATATATATATATATATATATATATATATATATATATATATATATATATATATATATATATATATATATATATATATATATATTAAACAAGAATAGTTTAATTTTACAAAAATTATAAGCTTAATGACATACATTTGTATTTATTTATTTTTAATAATATTTAATTATTAATTTATTTATTTTGATATTTTATATTTTTATATTTAATTACTTCATGAAAGTGAATTGTTAATTTATAAAATCAAATTATTTTTTTTAATTATTTCCAACTTCTCAACATCAAGTAAAATAAATATTTTTGAGTTCATGGTTGAAAAATAACAATAAATTTAATGTTATAAAAAACAGCTGTTGATAAATTTAACTTTAAAAAAAAATATATATATTGGTTGCTACAGTTTTTGTTTTGTTTATTTTTTTTCAGCTTAGGTATAATAATTTTATGTATTTTATTTAAATTCAAAATATTTATAGGCGCGATCTTTATATGCGTTTTTTTTTTAAATATTCAATTTTGCCTAATATTACTGTACTCATAAAAGGTCTTCTTCACATTTGGGTATATCGAATGTTTCTGCGAAGAGAGGAGGTAATCGAAGTCTTGACCAGTTCTCTCTGAACCAATGCATGTGATCATGGTGTTTGTTTCCTATCTGGCGAAGCTCAGGTATCTTCATCGCCAAGTTTGGGAAGAGATGGGTATCACTACCATGGTTTCTACTAACCTGAAATATATATATATATATATATATATATATATATATATATATATATATATATATATATATATATATATATATATATATATATATATATATACTATATATATATATATATATATATATATATATATATATATATATATATATATATTATGCAATAGAGTAGGTTTCTTTTTTCCTTTTCTTTTAAAAAAAACTCTTGAAGATAAATAAAAACAAAACAAAAAAAAATTATAAAACCGATTTTAAAAAGATTCTAAATTTTAAAAAAATATATAAATAAATAAGTTGATTGATAGATTAAAGATTGATTTATTAATATAAATAAAAAGCATAAATACTTTACTGTTATTAGAAATTTGTTGTTATATAAAAAATGAAGATTTGAAGATCTCTCTATTAAGGTTGCAGAAAGTCTTCATCAGCAAAAATAAATTAGGCAGATTAATTATGTGTTTCACCTCTCTCTCTCTCTCTCTCTCTCTCTCTCTCTCTCTCTCTCTCTCTCTCTCTCTCTCTCTCTCTCTCTCTCTCTCTCTCTCTCTCTCTCTCTCTCTCTCTCTCTCTCTCTCTCTCTCTCTCTCTCTCTCTCTCTCTCTCTCTCTTCTATTTTATTCTGAACAAGGAAAAACACGTTTTTCATGAAACTTTATTTCTTTTTACATTTCGGTGTAAATCCTTTTGGATGACAAATGGTAAAGAACCTATATTCTATTTGTTCTTATATATTTATTGAGAGCTGAAATTATAGATCTGAAATTACCTAACCTAGGTCTGAAAAATGTAACATTGCCAAATGGGTGGAATCATAGTTTATTCCAAATAATAATTTTAGAGAGCTTAAATTGTACATCTAGCATTACTTGGCTTAGGTGAAAGGTCTAAAAAAAAAAAATTAACGTTTTGCCAAATAGGTGAAAAATACTTAACCCATAATAAAGGTTTTGGGAGCTGCAATTATAGATCTAACATTACTTAACTTAGGTAGAAATAAATATACCATTGCCAATTGAAAGGAAAAAGGCAACCAAATAAGAACCTTATTTTTTTTTTAAATAATTTTCATTTCTTAATCGTATTTCTCACCTGAATTCGCAGAGCTTCAATAACTTTGTCTTGATAATGCTCCACCAATTTTGGATCAGCAACTCCAGGCCGGTC
>JABUQX010038658.1:0-12500 GCA_015478945.1 Trachelipus rathkii
TAAAAAATTTCAATTCCAGCCAAAATTCCAATTCCAGGTTTAGGATCAAAAAATGTTTTATTTATAATTATAGAAAATGTAATTTTTTTTTCCTATTCTCAACCTCTAGCTCATTCTTCGGATTTTACTAAGTCAAATAAATGGAGCCGGAGCCGGAGCCGGAGCAGCAGCAGGAGCCGGAGCCGGAGCAGTATCCTGGATATAATTTTTTTTTTCCTGAAATAATATTTTTTAGATGAAAAATTTATTGGCAGAAGATGTGTTAAACAATTTTCAAATAGTACAGAATCATTAGTCGGATCCGGATCCGGATCCGGATCCGGATCCGAAGTCAGAGTCGGAGTCGGAGTCGGAGTTGAAGTCGGAGCCGGAGCCGGAGCCGGAGCCGGAGCCGGAGCCGGAGCCGGAGCCGGAGCCGGAGCCGGAGCCGGAGCCGGAGCATGATTTTTTTTCGAAGAATATTTTTTTAGAAGATCTGCTGAACAATGTTCAAATAGTGCAAAAACCTTATTCGGATCCGGAGCTGAAGCCGAAGTTGGAGCCGGAGCCGAAGCCGAAGCCAGAGCCGGAGCCGGATCCTGGGTATGATTTTTTTTCTAAAAATATATTTTTAGGTGAAAAATTTAATGCCGGAAGACGTACTGAACACTTTTCAAATAGTGCAGAAACCTTAGTCAGATCCGCAGCCGGAGCTGGAGCCGGAGCTGGAGTTGGAGCCGGAGCCTGGGTATGAATTTTTTTCAAAAAATATTTTTTAGGTGAAAAATTGAATGCCAGAAGACGTACTGAACAGTTTTCAAATAGTGCAGAATCCTTAGTCGGATCCGGATCCAGAGTAGGAGCCGGATTCGAAGTCCGAGCCGAAGTCAGAGCCGGTGCCGTAGTTTGATTTTTTTTCGAAAAAAATTTCTTTATGTGAAAAATTTATTGCCAGAAGAAGTGCTAAACAATTTTCAAATAGTGCAGAAACCTTAGTTGGATCCGGATCTGAAGCGGGAGCCGGATTCGGAGCCGGATTCTGGGTATAAATTTTTTCAAAAAAAATTTTTTTAGATGAAAAATTTGTTGCCAGAAGACATGGTAAACAGGTTTCAAATAGTGCAGAATCCTTAGTCGAATCCGGATCCGGAGCCGGAGCCGGAGTCGAAGTCGGAGCCAAAGTCAGAGCCGGTGCAATAGTATAATTTTTTTCCGAAGAATATTTTTTTAGATGAAAAATTTATTGCCAGAAGTCGTGCTAAACAATTTTCAAATAGTGCAGAAACCATAGTCAGATTCGGAGCCGGAGCCGGAGCCGGAGCCGGAGCCGGAGCCGGAGCCGGAGCCGGAGCCGAATCCTGGGTATGATTTTTTTTTCAAAAAATATTTTTTTAGGTGGAAAATTTAATGCCAGAAGACGCACTGAACAATTTTCAAATAGTGCCGAAACCTTAGTCTGGTCCGGATCCGGATCCGGATCCAGATCCGGATTCAGAGACGGATCCTGGGTATAAATTTTTTCAACAAATAATTTTCTTAGATGAAAAATTTATTGCCAGAAGACTTGCTGAACAATTTTTAAATAGTGCAGAATCCTTAATCGGATCCGGATTCGGAGTCGGAGCCGGAGCTGGAGCCGGATTCAAAGTCGGAGATGGATTCAGAGCCAGAGTATGATTTTTTTCGAAAAATATTTTTTAGGTGAAAATTTTATTGACAGAAGACGTGCTGAACAATTTTCAAATAGTTCAGAAACCTTAGTCGGATCGGGAACCGAAAAGCCAGCTGAAGTTGGAGCCGGATCCTGGGTATGAATTTTTTTTTTTTAATATTTTTAGGTGAAAAATTTATTGCCATAAGATGTACTGAACAGTTTTTAAATAGTTCAGAAAGTTTAGTCATATCCGGAACCGAAAGTGAAATCGGAGCCGGAGTAGGAACCGGAGCTGGAGTCGGAGCCGGAGCCAGAGCCGGGGTATGATTTTTTTCAAAAAATATTTTAAGTGAAAAATTTAATGCTAGAAAAACGTTCTGAACAAATTTCAAATAGTGCAGAAACCTTATTGGGGTTCGGATCCGGATCCGGATCCAGATTCCGAGCCGGATCCTAGATATAAATTTTTTCAAGAGATAATTTTCTTAGATGAAAAATTTATTCCAGAAGACTTGCTGAACAATTTTCAAATGGTGCAGAATCCTTAATTGGATCCGGATTCGGAGTCGGAACCGGAATCGAAGTCGGAGCCGGTGTATGATTTTTTTTCAAAAAAAAAATTTTTGTGAAAAATTTATTGATGCAAGAAGTGCTGAACAATTTTTAAATAGTGCTGAAACCTTAGTCAGATCCGAAGCCGAAGCCCTAAACTGGAGCGGTGCTCGGAGCCGGAGCGGAGCCGGAAGCCGGGCCGGAGCCTGGGGCCGGAGCTGATCCTGGTATTAATTTTTTTCAAAAAATATCTTTTTAGGCAAAAAAAATGAATTGCCAGAAGACTTGCTGACAAATTTTCAAATAGTTAAGAAACCTTAGTCGGATCCGGAGCCCGATCCGGAGCGGACCGGCCGGGTATGGTATGAATTTTTTTTTTAGAAATATTTTCTAGGTGAAAAATTTATTATTGAAAGACGATGTGCTGAACAATTTTCAAATAGTGCAGGACCTTTGATGGATCCGGATCCGGAGCAGGATCCGGAACGGATACGGAGTCAGAGACGAAGCCGGATCTTGTTTATAAATATTTTCAAGAATATTTTTTAGTGAAAAAATGTATTGCCAAAAGACTTGCTGACTAATTTTTAAATAGTCCAAAAACCTTAGTCGGATCCGGATCCGGAATCCGGATCAGAGTCGGAGCCGGAGCCAGAGTCAGAGCCGGATCCTGTTTATAAATTTTTCCAAGAAATATTTTTTTAGAAGAAAAATTTAATTGCCGGAAGAACGTGCTGAAACAATGTTCAAATAGTGCAGAAACCTTAGTTGGATCCGGACCGGAGTCGGAAACGGAGCCGGATTCTGGGTATTAATTTTTTGTTCCTATAAATATTTTTTTTGGTGAAAATTTTATTGCAGAAGACGTGCTGACAATTTCAAAATAGTGGCAGAACCTTAGTCGGAATCCAGGCGCCGTCTGGAGCCGCAGCACCGGAGTATGAAACGGAAACCGGATCTTTGCATAAATTTTTAAAAAATATATTTCTGTACGTGAAAAATTTATTGCCAGAAAGTACTGAACAATTCTCAAACAGTGCAGAAACTATAGCCGGAGCCGGAGAAAAAAATTATTATTTTCTTTTGGTTTGTAAAAGTAAAATATATCAAAGGCTTATTGTTTTGAAATTATTAAATATATATATAATATATATATATATAATATATATATACTATATATATATATATATTATATATATATATATTATATATATATATATATATATATATATATATATATATATATATATATTGAAACGAATGGGAAAAGTTTCCTGTTAAGGGAGAGTGGGAGAGATGAAGACAAAGAGACAATGAGAGACAATCAATGACAATGCTTTTTAATATATAGATTTTTCCTGTTTATTAATTGGGTTTTGGTACACCTGTTTTTCTTGGGTTGGTAATTCGTAAATTTGCAGTTGGTACACCTTTTTTATTTAAGTTGGTAAACCTGTTTTGTATTCATACTGTTTAACTCAACTTATTACCTGCTGTTCGTAAATCCAAACAAATGCATTTAAATTACCCGGAAGAGTTAAGAAAACAAACGAACATATTTTCTAAATATAATTCACAATAAATAATTTTCCATTCCTGTTAAATACCTGTGTTTGATTTATACATAAATTCCTAGCTAATTTGTACAACCTAACGCTATTTGATAAGTACAACCCTAGCTACCTAAACTAAATGTTTATTAAATAATAATTTATAAACTTTGTCATAATCGGTATTCCTTTATCCTCATCATGTGATTGTTCTACTTTGAGGTGCCACTGATCACTACTTTTTCAATCCCTTACCAAATAATGTCTGCTGGGAGAAAAAGAAAAACATTAAAACTTTATACACCTAAATTGTTAGTTATCAAATAAATAGTTATTTAACCTGTCAACCTTTTTCAACACTGGTTAACCTTTTTCTTTATTTTTAAAAAGTCACAAAAACTCGATAATTAAATGTTTGACACGTATCACTTATTAAACGAACTGTTATTCCTGAACCATAATTTAACTTTTACTGTTACTCGAAATGATGTTAACTTTGTCATATAAAAACACAACTAGGTACTTACGAGTTGAAACTGCCTTAGAAACCTTATCTCATACCTGGGACGATAGTTACTTGATCCTTATTTATGCCGAGTTCAAGCATCATTTCGGCCTTTTTACACAAGTGAGGAAGATACCCGGTTTATGGACTTCTGCTTACTCAACCGAACCTTCCGACTGTTAAATTTCTGTTAATATCTCCTGTTTATTCTGTTTAAATAGTCTGAGGTCCAGAGGTTTGCCATCCTAACTCAAGTTCATCCCGAACTACGTGTGTTGCAAGGCTAGATTTGCCTATCTCAACCTGGGTTTGTCCCATGACTAAGTTTGTCCCATATCCAAGTTCCAAGCTAGGTCTCAAGCTAGGTCTCACATTAGGTTCCGCACTAGGTTCCGTACTAGATCCCTATAAACAATAAGTTTATCATTAATAATTCTTATACCAATTTATTTAACATACTAATAAACAATAATTTATAATTTAACTTTGCTTACCGTAACTCTACGGGCCTCTTCTTTTGTACCTGTTGTTATTCCTATGTTCTCAATCTGAGTTGTCCCATCCTTTCTGAGATCTATTGACGATCTGATTTTATCGTATCAAATTTTAAAGCTTTTTACCTTAGACCAATCTTTAGTTGGTTTCCCTTTTCCTAACATTCCTCCCTCCTTCAAGTTCGAATCCCGAACTTATAAGAAGGAAAAACTTCATCTTGTTTTATTTAAAAAAACTCACCTTTAGCTTTCACCAATGCAAACCATTATCAAAAAAATAATAATAATAATAATAATAATAATATATAAATAATAATACCTAAATCGGTATTACTAAATAAACACATACATACTATTTACAACAAATATACTAACAACAAACATCCTATTTACTTTCGCGATCAACCAGTCATTCCTTCAAATATACTAATAAAAATAAAGATGAAACTTAATATTAATAACCATAAAAAAAAATAATAATAATAATAACAACAATGGCTCACATTCTTTACCTTATTCTGTTACGTTCTCATTTCTGATACCTCAATCCTGTTTTTCCTCCATTTTTGATTTCCTCCAGTTGCCCCCGTCTCCATCTTCCAACAATCCTCTTCTTCCTTTTTTCTTCCTTACGCGTAATCAAGAGATCCGATCCACACAAACGAAGCCACCACTGAAACGAATGAATATGAAGATTCCTGTTAAATAGAGAGAGAGGGAATGAGAAGACAAAGACAACTGAGAATAGAGGATAATACTTTGTTTAAATATATACTCTTCCTTTTTTAATTTACACTGGTGAAAGCTTAAGGTGAGTTTTTTTAAATAAAAGAAGAGGAAGTTTTTCCTTCTTATAAGTTCGGGATTCGAACTTGAGGGATGGAGGAATGTTAGGAAAAGGAAACCAACTAAAGATTGGTCTAAGGTAAAAAGCTTTAAAATTTGATACGATAAAATCAGATCGTCAATAGATCTCAGAAAGGATGGGACAACTCAGATTGAGAACATAGGAATAACAACAGGTACAAAAGAAGAGGCCCGTAGAGTTACGGTAAGCAAAGTTAAATTATAAATTATTGTTTATTAGTATGTTAAATAAATTGGTATAAGAATTATTAATGATAAACTTATTGTTTATAGGGATCTAGTACGGAACCTAGTGCGGAACCTAATGTGAGACCTACTGTGGGACCTAGCTTGGAACTTGGATATGGGACAAACTTAGTCATGGGACAAACCCAGGTTGAGATGGGCAAATCTAGCCTTGCAACACACGTAGTTCGGGATGAACTTGAGTTAGGATGGCAAACCTCTGGACCTCAGACTATTTAAACAGAATAAACAGGAGATATTAACAGAAATTTAACAGTCGGAAGGTTCGGTGAGTAAGCAGAAGTCCATAACACGGGTATCCTCTCTCACTTGTGTAAAAAGGCCGAAATGATGCTTGAACTCGGCATAAATAAGGATCAAGTAACTATCGTCCCAGGTATGAGATAAGGTTTCTAAGGCAGTTTCAACTCGTAAGTACCTAGTTGTGTTTTTATATGACAAAGTTAACATCATTTCTGGAGTAACAGTTAAAGTTAAATTATGGTTCAGGAATAACAGTTCGTTTAATAAGTGATACGTGTCAAACATTTAATTATCGAGTTTTTGTGACTTTTTAAAAAATAAAGCAAAAGGTTAACCAGTGTTGAAAAAGGTTGACAGGTTAAATAACTATTTATTTGATAACTAACAATTTAGGTGTATAAAGTTTTAATGTTGTTCTTTTTCTCCCAGCAGACATTATTTGGTAAGGGATTGAAAAAGTAGTGATCAGTGGCACCTCAAAGTAGAACAATCACATGATGAGGATAAAGGAATACCGATTATGACAAAGTTTATAAATTATTATTTAATAAACATTTAGTTTAGGTAGCTAGGGTTGTACTTATCAAATAGCGTTAGGTTGTACAAATTAGCTAGGAATTTATGTATAAATCAAACACAGGTATTTAACAGGAATGGAAAATTATTTATTGTGAATTATATTTAGAAAATATGTTCGTTTGTTTTTTTTTGTGAATTATATTTAGAAAATATGTTCGTTTGTTTTCTTAACTCTTCCGGGTAATTTAAATGCATTTGTTTGGATTTACGAACAGCAGGTAATAAGTTGAGTTAAACAGTATGAATACAAAACAGGTTTACCAACTTAAATAAAAAGGGTGTTACCAACTGCAAATTTACGAATTACCAACCCAAGAAAAACAGGTGTACCAAAACCCAATTAATAAACAGGAAAAATCTATATATTAAAAAAGCATTGTCATTGATTGTCCTCTCATTGTCTCTTTGTCTTCATCTCTCCCACTCTCCCTTAACAGGAAACTTTTCCCATTCGTTTCAGTGGTGTGCCCGTAGAGTGTTTGGAACGAATTCCTTGAAATTGTGTTGAGTTAATGCTCGAAAAAAAGGAAAGTTGGTAACAGTTGAATTTCACGGGAGGAGGTGAAAAGGCATATCGAAGGAAATCGCAAAAGGGAGGAAAGATTGAAAGTAACTCATGTGGTAAAGGAAAGGTTACATCAAATTATTTAATTATTATTATTATTATTAATTATTATTATTATTATTATTATTATATTATTATTTATTAATATATTATTATTATTATTATTATTTATTTTATTATATTATTATTAGTATGTTATTGCTATTTTCATTATTATATCAAGTATTTAGGGGTTATGAGCACTAGTGTGTATCATATTACTCTGCGGAGTATTTAGGTTAAATGAATCGAGTGCTAGGTTATTACTTTATTTGGTACCTTTATGAATATTATTTGTACGCAAGGTTGGGGGGGGATTATTATTATTATTATTATTATTATTATTATTATTATTATTATTATTATTATTATTATTATTATTATTATTATTATTATTATTATTATTATTGTTATTAATGAGAAAAATAGTATTTGGCGGAAATTATTGTCACGTTAAGTTTAATCATTGTTTTGTTAATGTTGTTTTCCCTTGAGTTTCCTTCTTTTTAAGTTTGTAAGGTTACAAACTTGAAGGGGGAAGAAGTGTTACGAAATGAACCAACTAGGAAATAAAAGTTTAACTTAGATTCAAAATTTGGGAATGAGACATTATTATTGGAACCAGCACACAGAAAGGAGCGAAAAGTTATCACCAGTGTAAATTAAGAAAGGAAGAAGTCAGGTAAAGGTTACCTAATAGATTAAAGGAGTAATTAGAAGCCCGTATTAAACGGTAAGTAAAAGTGCAAGTTAAAGTTAAAAGTTATGTGTTTACTTTTCTATTTTGTTGAAGATTTAAGACAGTTTTGATAAAAGGCATTTTATGTATTTTAGGGGATGACTCCGGGACGCAGTACAAGAAGTGAGAAGGATTCGATGTAATGGGAAAAATCAATGTTTACATTCAGTGAGAAGTAGTCACTGCCATGGGAAAAATCAGTGCTTGTAATCAGTGAGAAGTACTCTCTACCACAGGACAAATCATTGGTCGTGGGGAACAGTATTTCATAAACAGGATTCCAAATCGAGGATTTTGTGTTCGACGGGAAACCAAATCAGAGGTGTGCCGTATTTGCTGACGAGGCGTCAGGTCAACAGGGTTAAAGTTGAACACAGGTCTTTCGGGGAATCATTTAACACAGGAACAGTAAACATTTGCGGAAGGAGTTTGAATTACGGGATAAGTATTTATAAGGTTATACTGGTTTATTGCCTGAAATAAGGAATCAAGGTAAATTAGTTAAGCTTTTTAAAATTACTTGTTTATTTTAAAAGATTGAGAAACACAGGAATGATGAATATTTTAAATATGTTTTTGTTTATTTTAAAAGATTGGAGAATACAGGAATGAAGAATATTTTTAAATATGTTGTTGTTTATTTTAAAAGGACTGAAAACACAGAAATGATGGATATTTTAAATGTTGTGTATTTTAGAAATAGTTATATGTCGCAGGAACTGCGTTTTCTTTATCAGGTTGTTATTTTAAGTTGTAGTAAGCAGATTATAAAGATTATGGAATTTTATTATTCAGAAAGTATGTCTTTTAAATATATAGTAGAAAAATGAGTTTGTCTTAAACTTTCACCTTCCTCCTTGCTGAAAAATATTAAAAAGGTTAAAATAAAACAGGTTACTTATAGTTTATTTAAAACAGAGTAAAATAAAACAGGAAATATATCTATTATTTATTTATGAAAAGTAAACAGGTTTAATCAAAAGTCTCTTTTTTCATTTCAGTGGTGGCCCGTAGAGTGTTTGGAACGCAACCCTTGGGAAATTGTGTTAAGTTAAGGCTCGAAAGGAATATAATATATATATTATATTATATATATATAATCCATTATATATAATATATATATTTTTTATATAAAAAATCTTTTTTTTTTTATATAATATATATATTATATATATATATATATATATATATATATACAGTATATATATATATAATATATATATACATTATATATATATATATATATATATTATATATATATATATATATATTATATATATATATTATATATATATATATATATTATATTGTATATATATATTATATATATTAATTATTTAAAAAAAACAGCCATTTAACAGAATAGTAAATTTTAATAAAATATTCATATCCATATATAATATGTTGTATATCGGTCCATATATAAATTAACATATTATTATATTATATATAATATAATATATATATATAATATATATATTTATATATATATATATATATATATATATTTATATACTGTATATTATAACATATATATATATATGATATACTATATATATTATATATATATATATATATATATATATATATAATATATATCATATATATAATATATATATATACTATATATATTATATATATATACTATATATATGGATTGGTTATGAAAGAATCAGAGGTGGGGTGAAGGTAGCAAGGGATGGTGTTAGAGTAATGGAAAATGAAGAGAGTGGGGGTGCCCTACCCATTATATGCGGATGATTTGGGTTTACGTGTGGCGAATGCTGAAAAAGCTTTGGAGGGGAATTAGTAGGAAGATTTTGGCAGGTGTGTAAAAGGAGGGGTTTGAAAGTAAACGTAGAATAGAGTAGGGTTATGGTTTTGAGTGAGGACAGTTCTTCTGTGTAAGTTATGTTAGATGGTGATCAGCTGGAACAAATGTCTGAGTTCAAATATTTAGATATATGGTGATGAAAAGGGAACAGGATGATTGCAGAATGTAGTATGAAAGTTGTGAATGGAAGGAAGATGGCTGGTGCAATCAAATCCTTAGTGGATGTAAAGGGAATAAGTCTTGAATGTGCTGGGTCTTACATGACGGTATGCTATACCTGTGCTAATGTATAGTAGTGGAGACTTTGGTCTGGTCGGGGCTGGGGCGGAGAGAGACTTTGAGTCGCTGGGCAATTAGAGAATATAGATAGTAAAGTATACGATATCAGAACTTCTGCTGGGGCCTTACTCGCAATTTTGATGGGTTGATCCTGGGTTACAGGAGCCACCAACCAAAGTCAAGCCACGCCGACATGGTCACCAGATGCTTGTTTGCGATAAATTTGCCAATAATAAGACGAGAAAACTTTAACTTGCGCCAGGACTCGAACCATCAACAACAACAATCAACATCACTAGTCTGATCTGCCACTCCAGAAAAAAAAGGTTTCTCGGAACAGTTTTCGTCTCCTGCTTCAATATCAACTGCTTTGAACGGTACTTATTTAAATCCATAGAAGGGTGCTTTTTAACCCCTTAACTGAGGCTACACAGCGTTCTGCTAGTTTGCTCTAATGTTTACAGGAGCAACCAAGCCAAAGTCAGCCACGCCGACCTGGGAACTGCAATTCTTGTTGGCGACAAATTTGCAATAATAAGACGAAGAAACAATTTCAACTCGCGCCAGGACTCAAGAACCAATCAACAAAGCGTTCCACCGTTGGGTAGACAAGTCAGGAGGTTCCATCACACAGTTTCGATCCGACACTACAAAAAAAGAAGGTATCTCTTTACAGTTTCAGTTCCTGCTTCGATATCACTGCTTTGAAACTCGATACTTATTTAAATCCATAGAAGTGTGGGTTGGAACCCTTGCTAGGGCTACACGGCATCTCTTCTGGGGGCCCTTGGGTTTCAACAGGAGGCAACCGACCAAAGTCAAGGAATGCCGACATGTGCCACAACTGCTTGTTTGCGACAAATTTGCAATAATAAGACGAAGAAAAATTTCACTCGCTCCAGGACTCGAACCATCGACAACAGCGTCGCCGTTAGACAATATACAGGAGGCTTCTACTACTAGTCCGATTCGCCTCCCTAGAAGAACGCATCTCGGAGTTTTCAAGATCTCTTCTTCAAATATCATTGCTTTGAACACAACTCGGACACTATTAAATCCACAGAAAGGGTGATTAGAAAAAAATCTCTGCTAGGGCTACTCGGCATTCTTCTGGGGTGCTCCTGGGTTACAAGAGCAACCGATCAAAGTCAAGGAACGCCGACATGCGCACAAAATGCTTGTTTGCGACAAATTTGCAATAATAAGACGACAAAAAATTCACTCGCGCCAGGACTCGAACCATCTTCAACGGCGTAGCCGTTAAACATGGCAGAGGTGGATCTACCACTAGTCCGATCCACCTCCCCAGAAAAAGAAGGCATCTCGAAAGTTTTCAAATCTCCTGCTTCGATATCACTGCTTTGAAACTCGATACTTATTTAAATCCACAGAAGGATGGTTGGAACCCCTGCTGGGGCTACATGGCATTCTTCAGGGGTGTTCATGTGTTACAGGAGCAACCGACCAAAGTCAAGGAACGCCGACATACGCACAATATGCTTGTTGCTACAAATTTGCAATAATAAGACGAAAAAAAATTCACTCGCACCAGGACTTGAACCATCGACAACAGCGTCACCGTTAGACAATGTACAGGAGGCTCTACTACTAGTCCGATCCGCCTCTCCAAAAAAGGAAGACATCTTGGAACAGCACCCCGTGTGCTACGAGGGCGTCGTAAAGGTGGTGGTAGCGAGGGAACTTACCACTCGCGTACCACCACCTATACGACGCCCTCGTAGCACACGGGGTGCTGTGTCTACGCACTAGTTTTGTGTTGATGTAGGCAACTCCAGGTTAGTTCGCTGAGGTGCTTCCTTCTTTCCTGCCACATCTGTTCTGTGGAATTCTCTTGTTTCTTGCTGAATTTAATCTCCCTCACTTTAAAACCTGCGTCTGTGCTCATCTGCGTAATTTACGCTAGCGGATGAAATTTTAGCGTGCAACACCCCCTCCCTGAATAGGGCTCTGCCCGTGAGTGGGGTGGAAACAACAAAAAAAAAAAAAAAAAAAAAAAAAAAAAAAAAAAAAAAAATTCAAGTCACCTGCTTCGACATCACTGCTTTGAAACTGTACTTATTTAAATCAATAGAAGGTTGCTTAGAACCCATATATATATATAATATATCTATATAATATATAAATATATTTTTTATATATATTATATATATATAATATATATATATATATATATATATATATATATATATATATATATATATATATATATATATATATATATATATATATATATAATATAATATATATATATAGAATCAAAGTTTTTTTTTTGCCGTCTAAAAAAAATGAAAAAATTTTTCCAAATGTTTATTTGGTGTTTTTTCTAGCATTTCCATTTTTTTCCTTACATGAAA
>JABUQX010038658.1:20000-30000 GCA_015478945.1 Trachelipus rathkii
AGTTCGCGAGAAAGCTCTTGAGTATTCTCGATCCGCCAACGGTCGAGTCGAGCTTTAGTTCTTGTAATGCTATTGATGAAGTAAATTGGAATCATAGCCGTCCTCTCATCCTATATGCCACTGAAGTTTCCAAGGCTGTACAAGAGTTTGAGAGGCATTTTTATGCTCAACATGGAGAGAGACTTTCTGACAAATTAAAAAGGACATTAATATTTTCTAAAGTGTACAAAAATATTCCCAAACACTTCCAGCCGAAAGTTATTGAATATTTTGATGCAAATTTGTCCTTTACCTCTCAAATTGAACAATATATAGCGAAAACATCCAATGCTATTTCCAAACCTTTCCAAGGAGGATCCAACTCTTCCCGACATAGTCAGAATGTACGCTCATTTCAGGCGGAAATTCCTACGGAAAACCCCCAAATTAATGATGCCAGTTCCAATGTGAGAAGAACAGTAAATAGACCTATGTGTTGGAAATGCGAACGTTTCGGTCATAAAACCGATGAGTGTCGTTATAGACCTTATTGCTCTTCTTGTTCAGATTACCATGCAAGAGGGACAAAAGACGCGTGTAGAGGTTCTTCCTGGGATTATCAGAGTCCCCGAGCGTTAAAAAGAATCAAGAATTTATCTCCTGATGGAGGTAGACAGAGAAATCAGGCACAGCAGTCACAGGAGAGGGTTAAGAGTAAAAATAATGGTAGGAGAAATAATAATAGGAATGGAGGGAGAAAGGAGCAGAAGGGAGGCAACTCAGTAGTGTATAATGCTTCTCGGGCTTCTCCTCAGGCTTCTTCTTCTTCTTATAACCAACGTTTCACTCCTACATATGCTCGCTCTCAATCTTTCAGATCTCCTAATGCACCTCGATCTAATTTCTCTTATCCTTCTACTTACTATAACTCACGCATGTCTCAAAGAAATATGACCGCTCCTACTAATAACCGTCCTTATTATAACTCTTATAATAATTATAATAATTATAATAGACGTCAAAATATAAGCGCTATGAGTGATATGCATGAAAATAGAATTCCTTCGGAAGACTATGATCACTCCTCCTCGCCTATATACCATTCAGAAGATTATAATCAGTCATATTATCCTCAATATGATAACAGAATGAGGAGTCCTCCCTCAGAGGGCCCCCCTTTTCAGCAGTAGTTGGATATTCTCCGACTCCGATATCTGACGAAAATAATTTTTCAAGAGTCTGTCAGTAAGACTTCGTCCCTTCTACTACCTATTTTCCTACAGAAATCTCTGCTCTTTTGGTAGACGATGATCTTTCTGTCCCTAATTTTTCTAATATTTTCTCCACTTCTTCCCCTAGGAAGAAGGGGATAGTATATAGCTTGCCTTTGCTATTAACCACTAATAATGCTTATGTATGTGATACTGAGGCGATGATCGACTCAGGAGCATGTAGAAGTATTATTAGACGCTCTTTTTACAAGAAACTATGCATGGCTTCTCCAAAAAGGGAAGATAGGCCGATTGTACTCCCTGTGGACTTAGATTTAAGATCTATATCGGGCCAAAAATTGAAAGTTTATGGCCTTACTGAACTATATATAATCTTAAATGGGAAATATTATCTTACACGTTTTTATGTAGTTGACGACTCTACCTCGTTCTCTCAAGATGTATTGATTGGAACAGATGTATTAAAAGAGTTGCCTATTTTAATAAACGCTAAGCATGATATAGTGCATGTATGTAATGATTCTGGAAGAAAAGTGCATGACATACCGTTAGTCATAAGTGCTATACGCTCTTATTCGAAAAGCTCGGATAAACAAAATACTTTCAATTACATTGAAGGCCTTCCACATCATACACATCCTACATATAGTTCACATGGACATTTACCAAACATGCATAGTCAAAATGATTTTAGATTTAAGGAAAATCATAAATTTAAGGAAAATGGCAGATCTTTGAAGGAACCCCCTCCTCCGGGTGCCTTTAATTCCCCTGATCAAGGAATTATCGGGACCTACGGTAGGGATTCTTTTCAGAGATCTTCCTATTTAGATAGGGCTAATTATAAAGAAACTTCTGGTACTCCTCTACGAGGAGACAACACTCCTTTCCACAGAAGGACCTTTTCAGCTTCACGCTGTTGGAAACTCAGGAGCACCTTTTCGAGGAGGCTCTAATATTACACCCAGGGGGGATCTTTTTCTAAGACCTTCTTCTGCTGAAGTTTCTAGTGCATCTTTACAAGATACACGTGCCGAAGGCTTAGACAGTGGTTTAAGCAATTTTAAAAGTACAGGGAATCTTTCTCTACGAGAAAGGTCGCCTGGTGCCGAAGTCTTAGGTTCACGACCTCCCCGAGGGATCTTAAGCAATTCTCGTTCGTTATTTAACGGTTACCGCGATAATAATTCGAGCGCGACGCGTACGAGAGTCTTCCGCGAAAATTATTATAGTCCTCTCTCCGATGAGATGGATTATAAAACAGGTTTAACTTCAGAAAGAAGTTATTTTTGAACAAAGAAAGTTGTTGGACAACTGTAAGAAACAACAGTACTCAACTGGGAAAAGGGTTCATCAAGATTCTAATCGTGTTTCAAATAATTTTTCTGGTTATACTGCCCCATCTGGAGCTCACTCCAGTATAAAAAGGGCTAAGCTTCAGAAACTGCAACTGTACGATTTGGATCTTCCTCCTTATTCAGTTCCCAGAGCTTCTGCAGTACCTCAAATGCCTTCTAATGGTTCCCATAGGGCAATATTGGCCAATTTAAAAGAAGATGCCAAAGGTACAAGTTCTGATCAGTTGTATAATTATGAAAATATTCATTATGATCGATCTTATAACACTTATCCTTCTTCAACTTCAAATAATAGAGAGAAGAAAGTCCGTTTTTCCAAACATGTCATAAGTGAAGATTTTGATCAGTTTAAATTTCCTCGCGAAAACTCTAATTATGGACATTACATGTCTAATGTACCTCTTCTAGATACAAATAGAGTTAATTATCGGGATAATTTAAATAATTTGAATGTCCAGAATAGACATTATTCCCATAATTTTCAAAATGATTCAAATTTAGGACATTACATGCCCTCAGTACCGTTCCTGGGTACTAATAAAGTTGATTGTGAGAGAAAAATCTTTAGTGTAGATTCTAACTCCGATCCTTTTTATCATCCTGATTCGTTTTATGGACGTTCCACGGCCATAGGATCATTACAGGACTCAAATAGAGGCATATTGAGACAAAATGGCAAAAGTACAGATTGTGATCAGTTGCCAAAATCTCTTTTAAATTCATCTTTTGAGCTACCTATGCCTCAACATACTCTTCAGAGTGAATCAATACGTTCAAATCCTCTTTTTAAAGCAAATTTACAATGTAGAATTCCTGGAATGTATTCAAATGACATTTCAGAGGTACCAAATGTTGAGATAGATGATGATTTATCTTATAAAGTGTACTCTTCTTCAACTGTTCGGATTTTACCGTACTCTAGGTACATTCTTCCGGTCAAAGTTGAGTCTGATATCCATGCTTCTCCTCCGGAGAACATAGCTCTCATCACAGAAAGTAAAAATGATTTCTTAAATTCAGGTACACTCTTCTTTGGTAATACGTTGTCTACGTGCACTGACGGTAAAATATTATTGGAATTAGTAAATTTAAGTGCTGATACTATTAACTTTGATAATCACACTTATCTTACAACAGCTTCTCCATTACTTTACAAGCAAAATGAAGCCTCTGCAGATAATGATTTTATAAATGCAGTTACTACTTCCAAAAATCTTTCTGACTCTCAAATTAGAGAAGTTTACCGTGAAATATTGCTTTCCGAGTCTAGTAAAGATTCTAATAAATATTGTATTGAACAATAAATCTCAATTAGAAGAGATGTTGACCTTTTTAGTGAAGAATAGAGATTCAATTGCTCTGGCCGATGATCCTGTTGGACTTTGTAAATTGAATAAATTTTCCATTAAGCTTATAGATGGTAGCCCTCCATATGTCTACACCAGGCCCTATAGATTGCCGCACAAATACATGGAGATCATTGATGAATGGGTAGAAGATAGTTTAGAGAAAGGATATATTACTCCCAGTGTTTCTGCTAGTTCGTCCCCACTTCTTCTTATACCGAAAAAGACAGGCGGAAAAATGAGAGTAGTGGTGGACTATAGGAAACTCAATTCTTTCACCATTCCAGATCGCTTTCCTCTGCCGAGCATTGCAGAAAGCTTGTCGCTCATAGGCAGCGCGCGCATCTTCAGTTGTTTGGACCTCCTTAGTGGGTTTTCACATCTTAGCGTCTCTGAGGATTCTAGACACCTAACCGCCTTCTCTACTACTAGAGGGCATTATGAGTATTTACGGATGCCGCAGGGAACGTGCAATTCGCCCTCTGTCTTCTCAAGAACAATGGAAATGGCTTTGTCAGGTTTGCTAGGTGTTGTTTGTCTTTTGTTCATAGATGACATACTAATTTTCAGTAAGGATATCCCTACTCATTATTCACACCTCTCCAAGGTCTTTAACGCCTTGAAAATGGCCAACCTTAAAGTAAAGCTTGAGAAATGTTCCTTCTTTAAGAGCAGTGTCACCTTCTTAGGTTTTCAAATTAGTGAAAAAGGTTTATCTCCGGATCCAGTCAAACTAGAAGCTTTAAAAGGTTTCAAAATTCCTCAGAATGTCCATGAAGTACGGGCTTTGCTGGGTTTCTATAATTATTTTCGCAATCTCATACCGAGGTTTTCAATAATTACACAGCCCCTAACTCTCTTATTAAAGAAAAATGTTCCATTTTCTTGGCAGTTAGAGCAACAGACCGCATATGACACTCTGAAGAAACTTTTACTTATGGATCCTGCTCTTTCCTTTCCCGATTATACTAAACCTTTTATATTAAGTACTGACGCGTCTTCTTACGGTGTCGGTGCTGTTCTATCCCAATTAGATGACAATGGTAAAGAAAAACCTATTGCTTTTTCTTCAAAAATGATGAATAAGGCAGAGTTAAACTATAGTGTTACAGAGCAAGAAGCCTTAGCTATAGTACATGGTCTTATTAAATTCAGAACTATCATTTTTGGTTATCCTTTAAAAATTTATACTGACCATGCTGCCTTAGTTCATCTATTTCGTCATAAACAATTGTCTGGCAGATTGGAAAGATGGAATTTGAAAATTCAGTCTTTTAAGCCAGAAATCATTTATAAAGAAGGTAAATTAAATGTCGTTCCCGATTATTTAAGTAGAAACCCTGTTCCAAATACTGGTCATCTACCTTCTTCTGGTGAAGAAGAGGAAATCCTTCCCCTTTCTCCTTCGAATATTACATATTCTCGTGAGACCTCTTCTCCTTCTCGTATAGGTTTACTTCGTCAAAATCCTATTCCCTTAGCTTTCGCTGATACGAGAATATATCATTTCACAAAAGATGTTCTTTTCCATGAACAGAGAAGAAATCGTAGACTATCAGAAATAATAAATGAGATTGAAAATTCTCCAGTTCCTGATAGTTGTCTTCCTCATATCATTATAAATGGTATTCTTTATTTCATTACGAAAGAAAATAAGTATTTGATAGAAATTCCAGATTCATTAATATATACTATAATATTTTTGAATCATAATACTTTATCTGCTGGTCATCCAGGTGCTGAACGCACTGAACGTCGAATCAGAGAATTATACACTTTTCCTAGGCTTTCAGCTTATATTTCGTTTTTCTGTAAACAGTGTATTTCTTGTATTGAAGTTAAAGGTTCGAAACCTCATCCAGTAGCTATCAATTCTTATCCTCTTCCTTTCTTACCTTTTTCTAGGGTTCATTTGGACACTATAGGTCCTCTTCCTAAATGTAAAATTTCCGGTGCAAGGTATATTTTAGTTTTTAAAGACGCTTTAACTCGCTATTGTGAACTTTGCCCTGTCTCAACTCGTGATGGCAAGGTAGTAGCTGAAGCTCTTTTGAATAAAGTCATTGTAAATCATTCTGTTCCAGAAATTTTGGTCAGTGACAACGCAGGTGAATTTACTTCCCAGTTCTTTAATGAAGTTTGTAAAACTTGGAACATAAAGAACCGCACTATTTCCGTTCGACATCCCTCCTCAAATAGCCTCGTGGAGCGAGAAAACCGTCGTGTAGAAGATTATCTCCGTCAATATGTTTCTTCTAAACAAGACGACTGGAGTAGGTATATTTCTTTTGCTCAAATTGCTTTAAATACTACTTACAACTCTTCTATCGGAAATACACCTCACTTTTTGTTACATTTCTATGTTCGTAGATTACCTTATGACCTTCCTAAATTATGTTTCTCCGTTTGTTAATAAGCCCAATCCTCTTAAAGATCATCTCTATGATTTTAACGCGGAAATGGCTGAACGAGCAGCATCTATTCGTGATTTAGCTCGTCAAAAATTGGAAAAAGAAACATTTAGAATTGCTCAACAGCAACATTCTAAAGCCCCAATTCGTCCTATTCGTATAGGTGATTATGTCTATACACTTGCTGTTAAACCTCCCAACTTATCGCCCAAGCTTTTTAAGAAATGGGTCGGGCCGTATTTGGTTGTAGGTGTTTTAAAATATAACAAATATCAACTTCGTTGTTTAGTTACTAATAAGGAATTTGTGTCACATGTGGACAATTTAAAAATCCTCCCCATGCCTGTGGTAAAAACTGCCGACAATTCCTTTTCTTCCCAATGGAAATACTATAATCCACTTCAAAATGTTAGGCGTGCTCCTCCACCTCCTGCCCCTCCACCACCTAGACGTCGTTTTCAACCGCGAAGGGGGGACAATTCAGGTGATGATGATGATGACACACCTGATAATAATGCTTATACTGAGTATGTGGTATTTAGAGATGCTCCTCAAGCGCCCCAACCGGCACCTAGGCATGAACATCAGCCAAGAGTTGCACCTCAAGAAACCCAACAGTCTCCAAGGCATGAACAACCACCTGTTGCACAGAGAAGACCTGAGATGTCTCCTACTGCACCGAGTGCTGCACATCCTGCACCTAGGTTGAGTGTGACTCCTATCTCCCCAGAGTCTTCACTTCCCCTATCTATGCCTTCTACTCCGAGACAAATACCACCTCCTCAGCATCAACAAACAACACAGAGAATTCCTTCAGGACATTCATCTGTGCAATCCCCTACGAATCAAAATTTTGATCCGTTTACTACCTATTCTCTGAGGAGAAACATTTCCCATAGTTCTCCCCAACTATCCTCTCCTCGTACTCCATATGCATCTGGTTCTACTTCTCTTCATAGTTCGCCTCTTCTTTCTAGAAGATCTTCTATGCATGATAGTAATCCACCATCCTCACCAGATGAACCTGATAATGGTGCTATTGCACTTCCACCACCTATTCGTTATTACGATGAGTATCCGAATGTAGATACTTCCCCTTCTTCTCCTGAAGAAGTAAATGTTAGAGATGACAGACGTAAAGATCCTTCTTATCGTCCACATCCTCAATTCCATGGTCCTCGGGATTCTTCACCTATGCGATTGCGTAGTCATGCCAGACAGCAGTCTCCCCCTCCTGTGAATCCCGATACTCCTTCTTTCTATGAGATAGATCCTTCTACTATATCTTGGACTCCGAATCCTCGTGTAAGATCTAGATCTGTTTCTGAAGTATTGGAACAATTCCCCTATGATGACTCCCCTCCGGAGTTATATCCAAAACTTCCACCTAAACTTCCTCCGAAGTTACCTCCTAAATTACCACCTAAGCTTCCACCCAAGCTTCCACTTAAATTATCTCCTAAATTTACTAGTTCTTTACAATACAATACTCCTTCATATTCTCAGAGAACTTATCCAAGAAATATATTCTATCCTTCTCATTCTACTCCAATTACGGATGTAGATAATATCCCTGGTACTTCAACTAGTACTACAATAGATCCCAAAAAGAAGGGAGCTATTCCAAAACGAAGAAAATAATTTACAAAATAATCTATATTTCTATTGAAAATTCTACTTTTTGTAGATCCCAATTAGAAATAAATATAAATTAACTAAAATACTATATAATATAATAATAAAAACCAGGAACATAAAAATCTTTACCGTGTTCCATATTAATGAATTTACAATTCGTTAAGTTGTATATATTGTAAATAGATTTTTTTTGCTCTTTCATAAAGAATTTTTATGTTCCACTATTAATTTTAAGTTTTTCGAACTTTATTGGTTTGATAATACTTTGTAAGTCTTACATTTCATGTTTGATAACATTGTGTATGTCTTCCATGTTAAGTTTGAAGTTAGAATTAGTGACATTGTTTATGTCTTACATGTTATCAATTACACTTGTGTACTTGTGAGTTTGCTTGCAACTTACTTACGTACTGTAAGTGTTATTGTCCGTCCTAATAGGTAAATGTTTATTCTCCGAGTCAATACCTGTGAGTACCTATTGGTCTGTCCTATTAGGTCCTTATGTGTAATTTTTAAGATACTTACGTTGTGGGTTTTCTTGTCTATACCATTTATGTACTAGTAGTAATTGTCCAATAGGTTGTAATCGTTTATACGTTTATATGTTACCTTATATTATAATCTTAACATGTTCCATGTTATCTTATACCAGAAAAGAAAATAAAAATAGAAAAATTTTGAGAAAATAGAAAACAAAAATATATGTTACGAAATGCATGATTTAATCACTGTAATTATGTATCCGCTTTATATGTTACGCTTTAATCGTATTACGTTCTTGTATTGCTTAAACTAGCTTGGATTTTTTTTTGCTTTTGAAAAGTTTATGCACTTTGGGAAATTTTTAATCAATTTATTAAATTCTTAATAACGTTATAAAATGAATTAAATAAATAATAATGCTTCGGTTTTTTTAATTAAAAATTTTGCTTGTTCTAACCATATTATACTTCCCTTTAACGATAACAATTACTGATCGACTACTGAAACTTTTTAAAGAAATTACAGGATAACAGCATACACTTTCAAATTCTCTTATATCATCTTTGGCAACAATTTAATCTTTAAATCTCGAATTAAATTTGAGTATCTGGCAAGATTGAAATCGTTTGGTGTATATTAGATTGACCTACAAAATTAAAATTTAAAATTAATTTAATTAATAAGTTTCCATAAATTTCAATGTAAAGAAGGGAGCTTATATCAAGTCACTACTCCCGTGACTTTACCCCTATATCAAGTCACCCGTGACTTTACCTCGAGTCAATCTAATACGTATTCCATCTCACGCCCTAGAAACTAAGTCAATTGTAACTGACTTCAGTGATCGGCGTTGTATTGTGTGTCGTGATATTGTTAATATAAATTTTATTTTATATTCATTTTCTTTTCATTTAAATAGGTTAGGCATTTCAGTGCTTAAAACTTTTATACATTATATTAGTGATGATTTTCCACTACGGTTTATGACATTTAATATTGACGCCCATTCTGTATTATTAAAACCGGTGCTGTTGCCACCCTAATTAGATTCTTGATAATCCATTTATTGGTAAGTGACAATATTGATTATTGAGCATCATATATATATCTATAGAATATAAATATAAATGTACATATAATGCTCATGATGGTTTTACAGAAATGGTATTTACCTATTTTTGTACTTTGCATCTTTATATTTATATATATATACTATAAGTATATAATATATATATATATATATATATATATATATATAATGCTCATGATTGTTTTACAGAAAATAATAATTTTATGGTATTTACCTATTTGTATGCATCTATATATTTATATATATAAATGCGAATAAATATGTATTAGCCATTGTTTATGAGTCGATATTCAGGGTGCTTCCCTTTCTCTTTTTAGATGTGTGTTACCCTAGACCATATTGTAATATCATTACCTATTGTATTTAGTTTTCATAAGAATTTGAAAATGTTTTAAGTTAATTTGGAATATAGATAAATTACTGAAATAAAATGCATGGAAATTAATTCTTTTACTAATATTAT
>JABUQX010038658.1:32500-35865 GCA_015478945.1 Trachelipus rathkii
AGCTTTTTCGGTTTTTGTAATTCTCGATCAAACGAAAGGTTCTTTGACACCAATGAACAAGAAAATTTTATTCAAATACAGGATTGCTAGAAGCCAAACAACAGATTCTTAGTTCGCAAAAAATGACATCGCTTACAGATAGGTTTGTAGTGTCTGTTCTACTGTTGATTTTTTCCTTTTATGGCTGGTGATATTCTGGCCGTTTAGCAGCATTTCATCACAAAAAAGGCATCAACATAAAATATAAATGGACCCTTTGATGAGCACGTGGATCCAAAAAGAATTATGGTATTGAGTACATTGGATTTAGAAAAGTATGCATAATATAGCACAATAGCCTCATCGTTTTTGCAGAAATCTATTAATCTATCTCAGCACTATAGTGATACTGCACATACTTTGAAAAAGTCCACTTAACTTTTAAAATTATTATTATTATATAATTATAATATAATATTAATAATATTATTATATATATATATATTATTATATATAATATATAGTTATTACTATATATATATATTATATTAATATATATATATGTTATTAATTATATATATAACTATTAATATATAAATATTATAATATTGATGATGATATATTATATATCTATAATATTTATAAATTATTATAATATATATTTTATATATCTTTATATATTATATTATTATATATTATATAATATATTTATATATTATATTATAATATACTAATTATATTTTATAATATATAAATAAACAGCCCAGAATCCTGCATCACGTCAGATAGAGATATATCTACACACGTTCTTGTCTCTCAGATACATGCAATACTTCAATCGCGCTCAGCCTGATAAAAATTTTATCAATGACGAGATCGCGGTTAATTAGAGAAAACAATATGGTAATAAAAAAATGCGAGATATTCCGGCATACACCCACTAATATATATATATTATATATATATATATATATATATAAGATAATATATATATATAATTAATATATATATAATAATATATATACATATTATATAATATCCATATATATATATATACTATATATATATAATAATATTATATTATATAACTTTCCGCGCCCAGCTCGGGCATTTGGGGGTGGAGCCGCTTCAACGAGAGCCCGATTCAATTGCACGCAATGTACGCCAACCTGCTGTGCCATCTACCCTATGGTATTGTTTAATTTTTATTTATTTTACTTAATAACCAAAAAAAAATTAACTACAAGAATAAAATAAATAAAATTGAAAATGTAAATAAGCTGGAGATAGTTGATTTTGAACTTGTAAATAGCAACCTCAACACATCAAATTTTAAATTGAAACTACAAATTTTAGTTCAAAAATAAATAAAATCTCTTATTTCTAATTTTTCCCTTGGATCATTAAATGCATTTCTTAGTTTTATCCATTTTGGAACAATTTACCATAAATATATAATAATAAAGGAACCATAAAAAGTAAATCAATTAATGTGTCAAATGAAAGGTAAAATGATCCCAAAAAAAAAAAAAAAATCTAAGTTTGTAAATATTCAAAATCTTCAAGATCTCCTCCTATGCCTCTCCCTTCTGTCACATCCCATCTGATACCATGCCATTTCTTGACTTTCTTCTAATGATCATTATACTCATGTGTAACAGTACAAAAGTCTATGATGCTATCATCCCGCCAGATTCTTTTTTCCCAAACTAAACGACTCCTTATCAACGTCTGTGCTCTCCTCTGGCGATCTGATCCACACCAACGTGTCCATTCATATCCCCCAAAACAATTACATGATAAAGGAAAGGAATTTGATTGTAACGTCAACCCAATATACATCGGATTTTAAAACTCTCATCTCTCAGCTGGTTCTTTCCTTGCTTGCCCGTGAACGAAATAACATTTCCTGATTTTATTGTATATAGACATATAGATTTTAGTGCACAGAGCTCTTTTGATCTTTACATTATTACAGACATTAAATTCATTTTTTCGATCAGCTGTAACTCTTTAACTTGTTTGCGTTATGTTAACTTCTTTTCTTTTGTTTCCTCTCGCACTCTCCATAACGATTAACTATCACTTTCTCCACCCATGTCTATTTCTCTTCCATACCTACTTTGTATAATCTCTTATTTCCTTCTTCCCGCCTTTATATATATACAGTGGAGGAATAGAGTAAAAAATAGACATTGAGAGTTAGGTGTAAGTTGATATTATATACGGAGGAGATGATCAACAAAGAGTAAAGTAATCAATTATCGTAACATAGAAATAGAATAAATTCTTCGTATATTATGTCAGTTTCATAATAAAGACAAACGGAGTAGAATATTACTTAAGGCCTTTAATATAACAGGTGTACGCACTCTACTGCAGCAGGAGACCAGAACTTGGTGAAGAGGATGAAGTTTTTTTATTCAAGGAATTGCTCAGGAACGTACTCAATTAAATAAATAGAGTACCTTTTACCATGATAATAATGTAATTGATTTTTGCGTGGGATAATGAATGGACACGCTGGTGCTCGGTAGTATTACCATAGGTAAAGAGAGAATACTGATTAGGTGAATATGCGTATTATAGTTGAGGTAAATATAAGAAATCTGACATGGCGGGGAGATTAGCTATTCTATGACTGTGTATCGGATTAACTTACAGTATCATAGAATGGATCTCAGAGATCTATATTATTAAATCGACCTTACACCCAGATAGAGATAGATGATGCTAAACATGAGAGATAGCGGAGTGATCAGCGAGTACGGTACAGGTAAAACAACTCATAGATAGAGGTCATTTAGCGCTCTACGCGCTCCTCTGAAATTATTTTAAGAGAATCGGGATTATAACTCTCTATTTACTTATTATTAATTTATTTTTTTGTATTTTTTTTTTGAACGTCATACTTTTCTGTGTTTTTTTAAACTTAAGGCGGAATACCGACGTAGTGGCTAAACCACGCAACAGCAATTGGCAGGAGTCGGGGTCTCTCGGCCTCCGGTGGACGACGGGGGGGACTAATCCCCGCCTCCGGGGATGGTCTCCGGAACCGCGCGCCTTCTTTGTCTTGGTGTCGGCGGGGGTTCCTCCGACCATCCCCTCCGGGTATGAAGTCGCCCCCTCTGTCCCCCGTCGGCTCAGAGCCCCCTATAATGTTGGTGAAGGATAAATTTTGTTTTGTTTGTTGGAAAATTTTTAAGTTTTTTTTAGGGGGCTCGAGGCGACGGGGAGAAGAGGAGATGGGATTGTTTCATACCCCGAAGGGGGATGGTCGGGAGGAACCCCACGCGACACCCAAATACCAAATCAAAGAGCGAGGGTTCCGGAGACCATCCCCGTGGCCGGGGGATTATGGTCCCCATCCCGTCGTCCAGCGCGTG
>JABUQX010038660.1:5000-23180 GCA_015478945.1 Trachelipus rathkii
AAATGAGTTGTTGGGTTATGAAGATGACTTATTAAATGGGGTTGGTCTGGCCGTCCATAAATTATCTGAGTGACATTCCCAAAATGATCTCTGTAAACAGAAACTCTATCAAGGTGGTCATATCTTAATGTAAATGACCAGCTTTTATCTCTGGAATATCCAGCAATTAGCTGTCCTTTAGTGTTATACTCAAAGTTCTGATCATCAAATCTAATAACATAGCCTTTTAGATCATATTCAACATCACCGTCACCAGCCTTAATAACTCGGTCACATTCATCATAATGAAGAAATTCTGCCTTAGTTTCATCTGTTAAGCTCAAAATATTCCCATTTTTATCATATGTGTACAAGCGTGTTGGTCCACCGGTTGCTTCAAGTATCTGACCATCAGCCATATATTTATAATTAGTTTCCATTCTTCGACCAGATATTTCGTTTATCTGTTCTGATATTCTTCCTCTTATATCATACTTCAATTTCATGATATACATCGCTCGGTCTTGAAGAGTCATTCTTTCTTGACTGAGTCTTCCATAATTGTCTAATATTCTTGTATTCACGAAATACTTCTTTTGATTTTGAATAATTGTTTCCAAAATATTATTTTTAATTATTCTTAAGTCGCTGACTGATAATAGCATCCCAGTGAGGTTATCGTACTTTAAATACAACTCTGGAATTGAGGTGGATTCGATTTCTCCCTCAATAACTCGCAGTCTTGCTGATTCGTCATATTGGTAATGAAATTTAACATTATGAAGATTATTTTTTGGACCATAACGTATCCTCATTTCTTTTGCAAGACCAGTTCTATATCTGTAATCGATTCGTATCTGTAATCGATGAGTATATCATGATTTATGTGTCGAGTGCGTGCTGTTTTTAGAAGTCCTGACTCCAGATATGAATATGAATGCGCGCAAGTTAAAGAGCCTGAGAGAGGGGTCCGGTTAAAACGTTCACTTTCGGGAAGTCCTTCACACCAGGAGATCATATTCATAAAGTAAAATTCCTTCTTCATTTGGATGGGAAACAGCAACAAGTCTGCCTTGTTCGTCAATTCTCATCTGAAAGAGAGATATCAATTTTATTCGCTTGCTTTCGATTTAATTTAACCAATTTTAATTGTAATTGAAATTGCAATTGTAATTGCAATTGTAAGCTTACATAAATGTAATCAATTTATTTTATATTTCAATTTCTTATATAATTCAACTTTATAAATCAATATAATAATAATCATAATGAGAGAGAGAGACTAACTAATAAAATAATACTAATATAATAATAATAATAATAATTAGATAATTTCATACTCACTCAATACAATATTCAAAATAATGAGGAGATATATACTTAAATACTAATAATATAAAATAAGTATAACTATAATATATAAATAATAATAATAATATACGTGATAAGACTCCTTCAGAAATATACAGCGACGATTTTCGTCTTCATTATTTTTTTTTGTACTACATATTTGAGAAACCTATATTTCTGCTAATTAATCTGGTATCATAACACCAGAACAAGTGGCAACGCATTTGCTTCTAACAGTTTTAGCATTTTTGGCGTTTCATTCTACAGAGCACGGGGGTCGCACAGCATTTTGAATATGAAGCTCATTTGTCAGCAAGCATGACTGGTCAAAGGCCTAGAACTCCGGAGGAGTTTGGCTATTTATTTTTTTTTACACAACCAGCCGAATTTTTGGGGCGAGGCGGTGCAAAGTATCAATGGACCGACAACTTTGCTGGTTCCCTTCTAAGGAGTCTGGCACGCTATCCCTAAGAAGCAGGAAAATTCCATAGTTCATGTCGGCAGTTGAACTCCTGGAAATTTAAATAATTTCGTTAGATTTTTAAACTTGAGGTGTCAAGTTTCAGGGTTTTCAAGGCGTGCAAGCCCGTTGTCCCAAGGGTTCAAGCACGTTTTCAAATGCCCGCGAAACCAGTTCCTATTCAGCTCCCGGGTAGTGGTACAGTCTATATTGGTGTCTCTTCTCGTATGTTTGCAAAGGTATGAATTTTCGCATTGGGGTTTTGGTGGCCGTGCGTTGCTTAGATTTCATACACACACATCCCAATATAGGATACGATCCCCTAGGGTGAACTTTGACAATATCCATTACACAATATGTATTTATACATTGATTCACATTAGATTTATGGGGTTATGATCACGTTATATGATATATATATATAGACATGTCACGGATTATTAAGTATACATTATCTACTTACTGGTACTATTCATATATAAATAGTTAATACAGTAATATCTATTATTATGTATACCGGAATGCCCTCATTTGAAGGTTTATCAATTAACCGATCGACCGATAAACTTGTCTACAAGGTCTACCTCCAACGGACAAAGAACATTACTAATATAGTTTAGAATGATGAATTAGCCTTGCTGTGGTATGCGTACAGATTTTATTACTAACACAGCTGAGGCTTAATACGTAGGAAGACTCTTACTCACATATAGGAGGAAGTATCTGACTACACATTACAAAATTATGAGTGCTAATATTATATACTAGCTTAACATAAAACACGATAAAAAAATTAAGTTTTCTTGGCATAAATCACAAAGCTCACAAACTGACGAATACTCTAAACCATATCACCATGCCGCTTTATCTACTCACATCACCTACACCTGAGACTGTCTAATTCATGTGAAACATTTGTGTTTACCACCTACGGACAACTCAATACCAACTCCACAAACACAATTCAGATATAGCTCCACCGAGAGCGGCAAAGAGAACTAATATTCTGCATAAGGAATGACAACACTGAGTATTTTCATCATTAACTACTTTCTGAGTGAACAGCTATCATATATTCAGCTAATAAACCAACAATTATAAAACTATACAACACAAAGTGATGTATAATAAAAAATAACACTATATACTCATCTTCTAATAAACAATACTATATTATGCTACAGCGAAAACGAATAACTACCTCAAAATTATTGGAGAGATTCTCGCGAGTAAACATATGATATCTCAGAACACGAGTATGAGAGAGTAAAAACACTAATTAAGATAAACTATATCCATCCTTAAAATTTGCCAGAGCTTACGATAGACTATTCTAGTAAATAACTGTTATATGTGAGATCTCTCATAAAGAGCTTAGATAGTGCGTCACTAACATATGTAGAAGAACTTTTTATTGGTTACACGTTTAAATATAAATAGACCTTTCTCAATAAAATGTGTCTACTTTTGTTGTCACCACTATCATAATTTCCTACTAAAAGCGAATACAAATAGGGTGTAAAAGCGCGCACCGATGGGCGGAGTACGGGTCTCTCGGCCCTTCTGGCAATCAGGAGAGAGATAAGGACCGCGCTTCTTATACATTTTTCTCACCGCGAGGAGCGCCTTCTTGCCACGTCAGGATGCGATCCTCGCCGAATGCGCATTTTAACCACCACTACCTTTCTTCGAAGTTATCGAGAAGCTCTCGCAGAGCGGGGGTTCCCGCTCTCGCTGTTACTCATCCCCATACAGTGAGAGGGTCCATATGAGATGAGTACAAACATCGTCACGCGCACGTTCCTGTTGTTCTCGCCTTCGTGCGCACGAGCCGCCTTGAACATAAGACCCATGTTAGTAGCAAGATAACTTTTCACAAAATAATTCCACAAAAGATACTACATCGAAACTATTAGAGTACTAATACATCATTACACTAAACCATAACCTTAAACTCTTACCATACTACGCTTTACTTTCATAACTACTTTCACTTTACACACGGGGCGCTTGTTTCTCCTATATATCTCAATACACCACCAAATACCTCACTCAAACCTCTCTAAGATTCACTACTAATACATAAACAAATCACATATCCCGTTCGAAGTATAAATAAGCCATTATATCTTTCATTTTAATCACACTATCTACATTCTCTCAACAATCAACTCAGAATGTCTAAGCTACAATTACTTGACCCTAACTAACTGAGTACCCATCCACTTTTCCTGCCAGAGAGGCCCACCCTCCGCTATTTACTTTCATATAACGTATCTTACCATCTCTATATATACATCAAATTGAATAAAACCTATTATAAAGAGACAACTAGGAGCATAAATCCCTAGCTCTCTGCTTCCAAAGAAGTCCCTGACAACTAAAAAAAAATAGTCCAATACTGTCTTATATATTTTTATTTTATTTTATATTTAAAACCTCTCTTATATTCACTTTTGACTAATCCTCTTTTACACACTTTACACTAACAAACAAGACACTACTTTAACACAGTCATTAATTCCACACATAATCTTCTTGCGAGTATTTTCCAGTCTAGTAAACGTCACCTGACGACTATATAGAGATATGTTTTTTTTTTTTTTAACAGTTTCCAAAACACTAATAATTATTATGTCGAATCCTACCCAACAGTATTTTGGCATCTTTTTCCCTGAGAATCATAGACTCTCTAGTTTAGTATTTTCGCGAGAGACATAACTGCATAGAGCACTGCGAGACTGATGTATGTTCTTGTTGAATCATTATATAACACCATAACGATTCTATCTCTTATACTATTACTCACATATACCCAATTTTCTCAGTCATGCTTGTTTCCAATGTAAAGAATTTGATCCAACATACATATATCCCTTCACTACACTGCCTAAATTCAGCTACACTCATTTATGATTCTTTTAACACTATACATTAATATATGTCCTGAGGGTTATTATCTTACCGTGATATCCAGTCAACTTCTCAGACGCTATATATAATACTAACTCACTGTTCGACTAAAAGATATATACCAGCATATATCTTCCATACATTACTTAACCCATTAATAACTTAGTCGATTAAATTTTCACCACGTATATATTGGACAGTTATGCTATCCAAATCATGCGGCCCTTTAATATGCTCAATCTTATACGCGCTACTTATAATGAACGTTACTATTAATTCCATGCTCTTACCTCCAATATAAATAGCGGACACATCTATTAATACACTCCAATAAAATACGCTGTTCATTGATATACGCAGGAACTATCCAAAATAACACAAATCTCCATACCCTCACGCAATACTCGCACATCTGTTCCTTGATTAGTCTGTCACTTAGTAATGTAGTAATATCAATATATCAATAATACAGAGCAGAATTTATACTCTATTACACATTATCAATGCTTTCCTCACTTTGTCTATAAAAATCCAATGATTTGGTCTCCTTACGCGCCGAAAGGAAACTATCGCCTCAGTCTTAACTAAAGATTCTTTTTCACGCCTTATACATACTGGACAGGTAGTCACACGCCGCGAAAAAATAAAATCTATGTATATTTAATTCCTTTCTATGTCAATAGCACATACCAGCCCACAGCCACAATATCACACTATAAACCAGCGGTCTGTCTATTGTTACTGTCCCTCAAAATTATTATAACCGTGTGTTAACAATTTTATTACCTAGTACTCAAGATTTGCAGGACATATTGTTCTCTAAATTTTCCACACTGAACCCCTCACCATCCCTTCACTTACGTATATCTAGATTACATAAGACAGCTATTTCAATCTAGTAGCTCATTTATTCCATCATTTTTAAATATTTTCACCGAAAGTGGTTAAAACATTCACGTATATTACTCCTTAATATTAGTCGTTAAATATCTTTTACTACACACCTTATACTCAGCTGTTCACTACACATCTTCCCACAGCAAGAGCTTCCTGATATTCGTAAGTAAATTCTGATACCCCCAATTTTATAAGAGAGAAATTTATTGTCTTTCATCGGCCGTACTTAGTAATTGTTACGGGCAATTTACTTTCATTTTCTTGTTGTAATAGTTATCAATTGACTACGCAGTGGAAAAGAAATCTACGTCCAAATATACTTTCGCCTATGAATGTCATACATGCATCTTTCATATGCAAAGCGATCAATATTAGATTATCTCATTTTATTCTCGGGCATCTGGTCTCTATAATATACAATAACAAGCCAGAAAATAATATATAATGGAACAGTATAGGAGAATAAAATTGAATAAAGATTTATCTCATATAATTACTTCTTTATTTGCTTCGCAAATAATATATCCATCAAACACTATATACTTTTCCAAACATCTTATCTTGCTTTTTTAAAATGTTGAGATGTTTTAGACAAACTTGTAGAGCTATGACTCAGACTGCTCTTGATCTTCTAACAATCGTCTTTTCTCTTCTCTCTGACTACCGAATTCCGCGAGCTTCCTTTCTCACTCTTTGGGCATCAGATGTTATGCGCTCGAGGTCAATTTTAACTTCTTGTGTTCTATGGTTCGGCTAAAAAAGAAGCCCTCTCCCTCCGGCATGGTGTGGGCTTCCCCTTTAATAACTTACTTTTGAACAATCAACCTACGCTGACTCGGTCCATCCTATTACTGCAATGGCACGCTACACCAAGACCTTCCCTCTCTATTGCAAAATCCATATAATACAGCATACCTTCTATTCAGTTATAATACATTTTATCCATATTTTTTTAAAAATACCGCCACGCCCCCTTGTTTTCTCTTCCTGACAGGTGGAATTCTAGGGGAGGGTTAACAACAAGTCCCTACGTCATGTTACAGCCCCGTTGGGTGTATTTCCAAAGGAAATTTTGCCTTTTGAAGTAATTCCTCTTGTCAGTCCCATAATAAGAAGGATTACCCAAGAAATTTGAGGGGGATACATCAAACAGTAACTCCTTAAATTGTGAGGGGAAGGCAGAAGTGCTGCTTAGTGAGGGCAGACTTGTTCCTAACTCTTAAGTTACTAAACTGGACTCAAACCTATATTGCCGCCTCAATAAACTGCATCTCATAATGAAATTGATCTCTCTACTAATTCGACATGGGTGGCCGATTCTTTAAGAGGATATCAACCTATAATGAAAATAAATAGACGCTACTTAGCGTGATAAGAAAGTTTTATACGATGAGTAAAAGAAAAATCATTATATACCATTTACTCTTAATCAACTCAAAGCCCAAATAATCTTTTTAGACATTTCCATGACGCTCAATAATAGGAACTCGGATTCTCTGAGATTATGAAAACTTACAGTATAAGTGATACAACACTATGACCCCTATAGAAATAGTTTTACGTATAATATAATGAATTTTCCATTATATGTTGTCAGTTAGGTGCTTTTTGAATTTTTAATAGTGAGATTCACTAAGTACAATCTTATAATAATATCCAATAGGAAAAACAATAACTCCAAGCCATAACTATAAACCAAAAATATAAAGGTATATATATATACATAATAACATATAAAACATAAAATAAAAGTTATATATATTATATACTTTCTAACATGGTCAATAATAAATAAAAACTATAAGCCAAAGAAAATATATTAAATGTCCATAATTTGGTAGGCCCATGGCCTATATATATATATATATATTATAAATGATAGGTATATATATATATATATAATAATTATATATAATATATATATATATAATTAAATATTAATTAATATATATTTATATATATATATATATATAATATTAATAATATTAATTATATATATTATCAGTATACTATATATATACTATATTAATAATATAAAATATTAATTATAATTTCTACTTAATTATTAATATATTATATTTATTTAGGTATTGATGATGGATGTAGCAAATGAGTAGGTAAGATGTTGTATATATTTGATTGTAGTTAAGTCGCGACTCTCATTATTCGTTGCCATATGTCTATTGTTCGTGTAGGATCAGATAAAGCAGGGATAGCTAATAGTATGGTGAGGATGTGTTGCGTGGATCTGTGCTCCTTCGCTAAGGCTGGCCGTGTGTGTTGCGAGTGTGTGTGTGTGTGTGTGGTGTCTGCTATATGTGATTTTCGGATTGTCTTTGAAAGTGAGTGTGTTTCATGTTGTGTTGACTGTTGTGTGTGCGTGAGTAGACTATGGTGTGGTGTGATGGGTGTATGTGTTGTGAAGTGGTATAGTAAGTAGTTTCAGATGTTGTCTTGGATAAATTGTGATGGGTGGTCCAAGTGGGAATTATATTGTGTTACAAACTAGTGCTGTGTTGTGTGTGCAGATGGGGTCGAAGTGATCATACTTGACAGACATAGTGAGTGTATAAGTGCTATGATATCGAGCTGTGTCAAGTGACCGCTGTGCAGTAATAAGAGTGTCGTAGTAGAATTTACTGAGTGTTCTGTCTGCTTTCTTACTGTGTGAGTGCTTAGTTAGTAGTAGTGGGAGATGAATAGATGAGTATGGGTTCGCTTTAGAATACTGATAGTTGGGCGAGTGTGTTGGTTGTTTACTCATCAGCTGTAAGCTGAGAAAGTTGTTTTGTGTGTTTTGTGTTTACTATGTACTGAATATGGCTGTATGTAATGTGAAGGCGATTTGTTGTGATATAATAATTCATGCTGTGCTGTGTGAGGTTGATGTATGGTGTTTTGCTATTGTTCTGACTGGATGTGGTGTGGTGTGTGTTGTCGAAGTGTAAAGGGCTTGGGTGATAGTAGTGAAATGTTAGTGTAGCTTTTTTTTTATGGGATAGTTTGTTTGGTGGTGTGACTG
Organism: Trachelipus rathkii; assembly: GCA_015478945.1. NCBI lineage: Eukaryota > Metazoa > Arthropoda > Malacostraca > Isopoda > Trachelipodidae > Trachelipus > Trachelipus rathkii. The sequence continues at coordinate 13,622 of JABUQX010038660.1, forward strand.
TCGTCAAATGCAATGGTAATCGTTGTTGTGTGGTGTTGTGTCGGTGTGTCTGTGAGAAAGAGTTATGTGATAAGCTGTTGGTAGATGAGTGTTAGCTTCAAAGATGTGAGTTTGTTTTGAGTGTTGTTATGTGAGTGACTAGTAATCTTGTGTGTGTGTGTGTGTGTGTGTGTGGTTGTTTGTTTGTGTGTGTAAATGTAATTTATATATTAGGTGTGTGTGTGTGTTGATTAGATGTGTAATTAAGTTGTGTGATGAGTAGTCGTGGTCTAATGGATGATATAGATATGATATGTTTAGATAATTGTGTAGTTAGTGAGATTTATAAGTTGTGATGATGTGAATTGATGCATAATAGAGTTGTGTGTATGTGGATTGTATAGTGATGTGGAGTTAGTATGATGATGTGTAGTGTGTAGTTGTGGTAGGTATATTGTAGAGATGTGGTGGTGCAGTTGTTGAGGTGTGTGTTGTGTAGTAGTATTGATGATGTAGTTGTGTGTGTGTGTGATGTGTATATTTTTTTTGTGGTGTGTAGATGGTGTGATATGTGTAGTGTGATAATTGAATGAGAATGGTGTGTTTGTGAGTGTAGTATGGTGATAAGTTGCTGTATTGAGTTGAACGCACTGATGTGTGTAGATTGAGTAAGTTGTTAAGTGTATGGTGATGTTATTGATGTAGTTGTATATAGTACTGATAGTGTGTGTGAGGTGAATTTAGTACTAATTGTGTGATGATGTGTAATATGTGTGATAATTAGATGTACGGATGTTGTTTGTAGTTGTATAGAGTGTAGTATTGATAAGATCGGGTGGTTGTTGAACTGGAATAAGTGCTGTCGAACGTTAGGTTTGTTGTGATTTGTTGGATGATTTGCTTGTAGTGAGTACATTAGCATTAGTTGATTTTCGATGAATGGAGATCGTGTGATAGTTTGTCGTTGCTGTTTGTGTGTGCGTGTGGTGTGTAGTGGATCGATGTGCTAGTTAAATGCATGTCGTCGGATAAAGATCAGTAGCAGAGGGAAGCATCAGAAATAAGGAAAAAAGCAAGCAGAATTGGATCGTGATCCTCATTTAATCAACCCTACAATGCCGGGACGACACTAATAATATAGTCAGGAAGACCCTATCAATAAATAATAATCGGCGTGCACGCCACAGAATCAATATAAAAGAAAAATAAATCACAAATAAGCCATAAAAATGTATGTATTGCACCTGTTTGCAAATATGTCCAATTCTTAATCTGCCTATTTGAAGTGAGAATATTTATAGAAACAGTATTTACCATAATGTTCGGAACTAAGTGTTATCCATATAGTGCGGATTATCTCAGTAAGCTATATTAGACTTGATTGAATTAATAATGAATGCAACTAATAATACGCCAAAAAACTCAACATTAAAATATTTATAAAGATAGAAGGGCAGGACATTCACCTAAGTGAAAAAAATACCAACACATATATTAGGAACAAACTCTCAAAGATCTCTGGCTAAGTACACTTCAAAATAAGATGAGATGAAGATTAGAAAGATCGCTCGATGAAAGAGAGTTTACGATTTATGCCTCTCAATCAGCGGGATTGAGAGACAAAGCTTTTATTATTGTCGCAATAATCATATGCTCAACTGTATATTATAAGAATTTAAAGGAACTGGGTGCCCAAGAAGTATAATGAAAGGAATTTGAGGACCCACAAATCATTTATGCCAGCGATAAACCAAACTAGTTCTCACAGAAAAATAATATTGCGCGTCGAGAATAAGGTAAATAGTTCATATCTATAGCCAGCATTGAGTATTCTTATGCGAATATCTTCTGTGTACCTGTTGCACTTAGATATACAATCGCATATTCTTTCCTCGCCAAGTTTCTTGACAAATATTGCACAGGAACGTAAAGTCGCGGCTTCGACAAGCAATCAGTTGACAACTGAGGTTAGTTTAATTTAATACTCTTCGATACATTTCTATATTAAAAATAAAATCAAGACTTTTATTTCTCGTGGATTTTACCCGATAGGGTTGGAAGATTGCTATATATTTTTGGAAATATTTCGCCGTACCTTACCACGACAAACTGAGTAACTTCCAAGTCATCGAAGTAATATTCAGATCTGATTACTAGTTTAAAGTGATTTGCCAATATTAGTTTTCGAAATTTATTCCTACCATCGCACTAAACATAATTCAAAATGCTGCATCAGGCAGGATTTTGTTCAAGATTGTTAAGTCAGCCAGAAATAAATCGCTAGAACCTAAACTTTTTTCGGTTCGGTGTAACGTATTCCGGGTGCTCTTTAGATAGTATTCCAATCTAGAAAAGTAAAAAATCTCAAATATATTACCTCAACTATTCACCAAAGACCTAATAAGTATCAATAGGACATGCAGTTAAAAAAAGAAGAAAATAGTGTATAGAAACCAACAACTAAAAGTGTTACGCAAAGTGTTAATCCCTGTTAACCGGAATTATGATCTAAAAGTGGAAGAAATGCGGCGGCATAGGATTGCAGTTTAGAAGTAAAATATTAGACGAGCCTTCTTTATTTTGAAACGCCAGGAATATCCTGGGGTGGGGTCCATTGTAATAGTTTTATTGATGGTGTTTTCGGTGACCAAGGAGAGCCTTCTCCTAGTGGCTTTTAGGTCGTAGTCCTTATTTATGCATGAAATGTAGTTGTTATTTCTTTGATTAACACTTAACTATACCCCCTAAAAATTGATTCATATTTTTATTAAGTATATTTACAAGAATATTATTTCGAGCTCGAAATATAATTAAAATTGTACGTTCTTATAGCATTTCATTTCCTAGTAATTACATATTTAATGTCAATTACCTCTTACTACATCCGATTTTAGAGGCAGTATCATAGTACAAGTGATGTCGTAACAAACTATACGTAAAAATTGCTATTATTGGATAATTTAGGAAATTATCTATCCATTACATTAGTCTGACGGTTTGGAGTACCTACTACGACTTATATACACTTTATTTAATTGGTATAGAGTAGAATAATTATATACCGTCTTTGCGATTGAAATTTGGTAAAATATGGAGAATAAAGGTCGTCGAGGAAATTGAGTAATGGTAATAGCAATAGCATTTTTATTAGTAACGTCAAGGTGATTTTACTCTCATTCTAGCATTTCATATTCCTAACCGTAATATAGAATTTCTGTATCTATATATTTTGCTTATTATTCATTTATGTTCGTCACATTATTCTAAGGCGGTAACTGTAATTTAGAGAAGTATAAATTTATACTTTTTTATTAATAATATTTAATTATATTATAATATATATTATATAATATATATATATGGTAAATATAAATATCATATTAATTATATAATATATTTAAATTAATATTAAATATATAGTTATAGTATATATTATAATATATATCTATTAATTATATAGATTATATTTTATATATATCATATAATAGATTATATTTTTATTAATATTTAATATAATATTAATTATACTACAATCATCATGCTACCTTCCTTTCGCAAGATTATCAAACTTAGGGAGTGATTGTGTTATATAAACATACAATAACCTAATAGGAAACCCAGAAAGAGATCAGAAGTATAGATAGAAGAAATAAACGAAGTGACGATCGATAAGTCTGACAAAACAAGAAATTTGATCCTCCCCCCCCCTATCATCCCCTCCATACTTTTAGGTCGAGCACAAGCTCGTCGCACGCTAAATATTTTAAAATCTAACCTAGGGTTCAAACATGAGTATTTGCGGTCAGGATGTCTCATAGGGTGGCTAACGTCATGTGGCGTGACAATTTCATCATTATCAGCTACCAAAAACAACACAGTTGTTTGCTATAATTCTTCTGGACTAGGCGGGTAAGCCTAAGGGGGCAGACCATACCCGCTTTCTACTTATACACCTCAACCCCACTTCCACGTTAAGTTCACCTTAAATCAACGCCTCACTTCTGGGTCTTTTCGCGATCAGTCCTCCTGCCCATGACTCCTGCACAGTCCTTTCCGTATCAGATAGTTAACTTTACTGACGATGGGTTAAAAATGCCTAATTCCACGTGGAATCTTAATGCTCCTCAATAATCCTATCAGCGCACATTCTTGACCCAGGGGAAAATGGTGATCGTCGATGCCCCCACGCCTATAAGCACAACCAAACACAAGGACTAGAGACACGAACAATTCTACCCAAATTCCGTCTTTATAACACCAAGAATCGCACTGATGATATCATGTGGGGCATTTGCCTTGATGCGTTTTATAGGATATGGCGCGCGGCTTATCAACCATTCTTTCCCTATGTGATAAATTATTTTTGTGATAATCATTCTCTATGGTTCTTCTCAGGAGATATAATTCTCGAATAGTATGAAAGCTTGACTCCGCTCCACTCATACGTGCACCTTGAATTTCAAATCTCATCAATTGTGAGAAACTGCAGCAAAAATAAAATAATGAGGCCATCATATGTAAACCGTAATAACAGGCCTGATTTAGAAAGGGCTGTCTCTGACGCGTAGACTGCAACTAAAGTCTGGCCGAGTTATTCTACTACATGTTAAGTCGAACCTAGAATTCATCGGTCATCAGAGTGAGGAAGAACCCTGGTTCTGCAGCTTCTGTCTTACACGACGAAGCGTCTCCTAAAATGGTCCAAAAAGCAACCTATTTCTGTATGTTACAGGCAGCGTTAGCGAATTTTAGATCTATACCAAATCTTATTACATACCGCAACTATTATATAGGTGTCCGAAACCTTACATAACACATCTCTCAAATACCAGAAAAGACCCTAATACCACCTATAAAACAAAAAAACAACCAAATAAACAATTCATATAGAGACATACATCAATATACCTAGCAATGGGCTAGTAGGCTGCTAGAAGAAAAGCTAAAGCTATTCAAGTTATCTTTTTCCATCCACTAACTCAAGTTACACTTCTTAATATCATTATAAAGGATAATTATCTTCACCTATAAAATACCCTTTTCATAATCACCAACGAGAGTCTACAATCTGCTTGCCCAGCCACCTTTTCGACTTCAACCTATTTTTTTTAAAAAGTTTTTTTTCCTCTAACACGATTTTTAAAGCTTTAACTATTGCAAAAAATACACATATTTCACGCTAACATTTCCTTCTCGACATACTACATGCATCTCAGCATCAGCCCGCTTTTACAATTTTACATCACAATATACAAAATGACCCCAATAGGTTATTTCGGTCAGCATCAAGGCATGTAAAATTTTATTGCAAACAAAGAGCCTTTCTTGATCACTTGTTTCTTTTCTGAAGAAATTTTTAAAATTCATGATAACCTATCTCTCTTTCGAACCTTGGCTTTGCACCTCCATCTCCAAACCCCTATATTCACCTGTAACAACGACGCTGCATCTCCCTCACTCCGCTAACCGCTTCCATCACCAGATAAATCTTAACACTTAATCTTTTACCTGGTCTGCTACTTCTTTCGCCCAACCCCATCCCCCTCCGCTTCTTAACAGACCCACTTCGGGAAAATAACCTTACGTTTCTTATTCGCGCAAGGAGGGTCAAGAGGAACACACAAAATTTTCCTACAAAATCATCTATCTTCCATATCTTTATTCCTATCTGATAAGTCTAATACTTAATACACCACCTTTTCGTGCCCCCTAACTCCATCCTACACAATAAACTTTAAACTCATTAATATAATGATATATATACCTTTATTACCTTACATCCTTAATTATATCTTTATGTCTTAGTCATCATTTACACATCATTACATGATAATATATATTACCTATATTATTATAGTACCATCCATTTAAATACAAATCAATTTAGAGTACCCTTCTTGCCTTTAATGTTGATAAATCGCTCTGCTATAAGCTGTATGATACTCTTCCTCTCTTTGCTGCAAAGACCCAAGTAAAAAAACTCTTTATTTGCATAAAATTTATATTAGTTAATTTTACGATGAATTATAGGGCTGCACAATTCCAACATTTTTCTCAAGGGTTTTCTTTCACCAGCTGGATTCGTATCCTGGCCAACAGTGAGTGCAAACGGTTTGACACCACTCATTTTTCTACTAATCGCTACGCCACACCGACGAGAAGCAAAAGAAGATCCGGCATTAACATACTTAGGAACATAACAGAGAGGTACAAAGGCAAAGCATCACTTTCTCCCGCTCGCACCGGGAACGAGGCAAACAGGGGCGCGCGTAGGGTTATGGCAATTCAACTTATCATATACCCCGGTTTTGGTACATAATATTCACATGCGCGGTCACCCTGTTTGGGCCTACTTCGAGTGGAAGCGGGAGGAACGATAGTGATAGCTCACAAAAGCTTGGACAGTAGATTCTCGGATGCTCTTTGTCTCGCGCGCGTTGGTCAAACCCGCAAAACGCCATACTGCTATAAAGTCGCAGCGATGTAATCCCAGCAAGGTGACCGCACCCATCAATCCACGCATCAGGGGTATTTACAAATACAAATTTGAAGTGCGAGTATTGCATTTAATTAGCTTAACAGTAATGACCGCTCGTCTTGTATTAATATTCACATGGACGGCCGGGCCCGTTTAGGCCTATTCGAAGTGGTCGAGCGGACGGATTCTAGTAAGCTCTCTGCTGACAGTAGAAGTATTCTCGCGATCCTCCCCCCCCTCGTCCCTCCCGTCGAGAGGTATGTGGTACAAACATATCTTATACTATTTCATGTCAACAGGGTTTTGCACTCTAAGTCTACCACGTTATACTGATAGGGACCAGGTCGAACCCAACGCATGGTGAAAAATAGCTTCATAGGATCAAGAGGTTTACATTAATATTGAATAACACATATATTAATTAAAAATTAACAACCTAAATATAGAAACACTCATAAGTCATTTATAAAAGAGTTTCTTATACCTATTTAATATATATTATACTTAATATCATACTCTATGTATCATATAAATATATTACGACTCACTAGTGTTTAGCAGTATAAGATAAGATTAACCTAATAAATAACATACAAATACAGTAAATTAATTATTCTTTAACTCCATCTCCATATTCTTCAATTATTTTCCAGTATCATAATTATCCTATTATTTCTTATCTGGATTTTTATAACCATCCCGAATATAAATAAATAATAAATTACCCACAATATAATATAAATAGTAATAATATATTTATATAATCCTCCAAAGTTATATATATATAATATCATTTATAATAATTCTAAATTTGCTATACCTTAGATCTTCGCAGCAATATCAGAATATATACCTAATATATATATAATAATACTATTATTATAATATATAATCATTAAACTATTAGCTATATATTATATATATATTATAATGCTTAATATATATATATAATAAATTCGGTTTAAAATATCTTACAAAAACATATGACAATAAAAAATAAATATATATATCCAACATACATTCATTCAGTAATGAAGTAAAAAAATCTAGAACATATAATAATATAAAGAATAATGAATATGAATATATAATAAATAAAAATAATAAAAAACCAGCATAATAAATAATCCTTATATCCTGAATAATAATAATCAAATACAAATTACAAATCAATCAAAGATAAATAAAATCCTTTAGGAAAATATCCGCCCGCGTATGGCGAAAAACATGTAGTCCGGACATAACCATTTTTCAAACATGCTGGCGTACGCACTTGGTTATCTATGTTTGGTTACTTAGCACACTTCTATTTGTTTGTGAACGAACGGGGTTTTTTAAAAAAAATGAATTTTAATAACATAAAGGGTAAACTCCAAATTATTTACTGGGGGGGTTCTTCTCTTGTTTTTTTCCAAAAAGACAACAATATAAGTAAACAAAAAGCGATCTATTAGGGATGTGCGCCGAGATATAAAAAAAATAATCGATATACGATATTTTTAAAAATACCAAATTGCTCTCGATACTATTGTTTTATCAAAAAATATCGATACTAAAAAAGATTCAAAAAAACAAACAAATCGTACCCTAATAAGATTAAAACTATAACTAATAATATTATAATATAACATACTCAATATATATTAATAATCATATAATTAATAATAATGTATATAAAAGTACTTATTTTTTATTAACATATAAATAAATTAAAAATTATCTATAAAATTTATTATATATATAATATCTACAAACGTTCCATATCTCAAGATAAATTATATCATGCCACATAACTTGTTCTGTCTCCCATGTTCAGTTGATGCATTCAATCGACTCATATTTACACGTACATTTCATAACACATACTAAACAAAAAAATACATAGTTACAATACAATCAACAGACCATATCAGGTAATTCCATCTATTATAACTATTATATCATATTTGATTTTTTTTACATGAATTTTTCAAACTTTCTTACTAAACTATAAAATATATTAATCAGTGGCGGCCTATCCGCGATCTGGAATTAAACTAACATTCTGGAGCACTGTCCCAAAACTATATTTTTATATATTATCTTACTTCACTTAAACCATAGGTTACTCTAATCCTCCCTATTACTAATTACAATTCATCGATCATCAGAATTGCATTATTTTATCCCTTCTTGAACTAAAAAATATATAGATAGTATCATACCATACATAAAATCAAACACACATTAATTAACCACTTAATATCCACCTACTCTTCATATTATACTGATGCCAGTTAGCTATGACTATAGCAAATTTTTTCGAAGAATGTTCCCTCCGTACATATCTACCCTTAATCAAACAACACTTCATTTTTTTATCGAGCAGTATTCAGTCATATTTTATAAAGCACCGTATATTATTGTCATACCTTTAATTATCATTTATATTTCTATGGAAGGATTCTTTCCTATCTATCTTATTCCTTATAACGCTTTCTGCATACTTCCATCACGAGAAAAGACTTCCTTATTTAACGCTTTGTAAGTCCCCATGTTCATCATTTATATTCTCCATACCTTAACTATATAACTATTCAATACTGTTTCTCTATTTATTTCGATATATATAGTTCATTTTCGTCAGATCATGGATATTAAGTATCAGTCCAACTTATTTTAATTTCACCCTTATTTTTTATTACCTTCTTAAATATTTATCTTATGATGGCGTAATCTTATGAAACCTTATGAATTATATTATTTAATAAAATATTATTACCCGGTGAAAGTTGTTTCCTCTATGTCTGCTTCAACCTGGCGAGGTATAATTAATAATAAGGCGATTTCCCGTAATTTATTTAAAATCACACATGGAACATTTTCCCTTTATTGACTGTAAACACCAAAAAATAAATTTAAAATATAATATAATTTTAATCATAACAGCTTGTAAATTATATTCCAATAATAATAATTTCATAAAGCTAAATTAACAATAAAATTTAAAAATTGTTTTCATTACATACTATTTCAATATCCGACAAAAATAATCTCTCTCTCCCCTCTCATATCTGTCTCTCTCTCTCTCGTATAAAATCATATACTATATATATAATGTTG
>JABUQX010038661.1:0-2500 GCA_015478945.1 Trachelipus rathkii
AGGAGATATTAACTTCACACGCAAGGATTGGCAACTCCACGAACTATAAGTCACCATGTACCTTCACACGTCCTAACCTACCGTTTACTTTCAACCCATCCTTTTACACACCTTGCCAAATCTCTCTACCACTCCTCTCACACGCTCTTTAATTCACCGCATCACAAACTAAATCATTAGCGTAAAATAAGCAAGGCACCCAACACCTCTTCCATTCTCTATCATTCTAGAATCATCTTTCCTGCTCCCACCTTCTAATTCTTTCCATCATCAAATTGAATAACCAAGGAGTACATATTACACATGGCGCCTCACTGCTCGTTATTAATTCAACCAATCTTCGATCCATTCGTATTGTTCACACGCTCAACTATGCGTCATACATATTTGATTACATCTTCGGAGATGCCCCACCACCGTATACATTCATTATTACTAACACCTGCATAATTCCCTATTGAATCCATATCATGAACGCTATATAGCAAAATCACATAGAAACCTAAATACAATTATGTCTTCTTCTCTACTTACATTTTTCTCATTACCGTTCAACAAATTTGGGAAATTTTTTGTAACTGAAATAAAAGTAAAAAATCTGATATGTAATTTTTTTCTAAATTCATTAAAATGATTTAGAATTCTTGTATCACGTATAATTTTTGAGTTACAAGCTTCCAAATTAAGATATAATACCTCCAAATATGCGTATGTGTAACAAAGATATATTATTGTTATTAAAGCTTGACTATTATAAAAGCTTAATTAATTTATAGTCAATTTACAGTAGTTGATGTCCACGAGTAATATAAACATGTATGCTATTAATGCATTACACATAAAATGATAATTTTCCCGAATATGTGGCCACCAACTTGAACTTCGTATAAACCACTTCTTTCTTATGTTCTAATAGTGTCTTTCCTTTTCAGATAAACCAGCAGTAATCACTTCATCATTGCTTTCATTACCATCTGCCCTGATACTTACGTTATCCACTCATTTATCTTGTGGAATCTTTCACTTGTTCAATTTCCGCTTTTACTGCCCGAGATTTGGTGGAAAGAATGTCAGATGGAATGTAAAAAATGTATTTTTAGTAGACCGGATCGGTGGGCAGCTGAAGTGTTTGTAATTAACTAGAATCGTCTCTACTATATACGAGGTACCTGATCGTATTTGTCAAATCGGTTGTTTCCAAGGAATGCCTGTATGAACGTCTTTGAAGGATCCAGCAGATAGTTCACTGGTTGTGATTTCTTGTCAAAAGTTGTGGTCAGCGGTTGTAGTTTTCGATCTGCGGTTCGACGGACAACGCCCTCTTTCAATTTAACGTTACTTAAGCCACGAAACGTCACAATAACATTATATATTATAATCCATCTCACCTTGCCTTATGCCATGTAGACTTCATAAAAAATTCTTGCATCAATCAAGTTTAATATCTAACTCGGTTGTAAAATAATCTCGATTAGGATCTACAAGGGTTTATACTTGAGCATCTTCATTGTGCCCACGGGTAATGCTATCTTCTATTCTCTCCAGTGTTTTCGGTACGTAAGTGTTGCCTATAGTTACTCCAGCTGTCCATATCCACAAAAAACACACAGTGGTTTTGGTGAATCCTCCTTTGTAGGACCATAAAGGAGCCAACACGTTCAGATTCAACAGATATCGCTGCATGTGTGTCATAATATTTCCAATTAGTCCTTCAACTATTTCAGGACATCCGTGTGCATAGTTTTCCTTCATTCCAACAGCAGTGCCGCCAAGCCGAATTGAGGGAGAACTTGTTTGAGTTTGAATAAGAAGCCTTTCTTAGGGATCTAAGCCTTTGGAGAGCTTTCTATGAATCAAGCGCCTATTCGCATCTAAATACGGAGATACTAGCCACGGACATAAGTCCATTAACACTCGAAATGAAGCTTTTACAGTTACCTCTTTGTAAAAATATTCTCTAAATTCCTTCTAGTTTCCTATATATAATAATATGTAACCTTTGATCTAAGAACAAATGCCACTCTTCCTGCAGGAGTGAATCTAATATTTTAGCTTGCTGTTTTGACAAATACAGGTCTCGTACTTAAATCATTTAGTTTCCGGTTGCGTAATCAGTGTGGTGTTGGCATGTTGATTCTTCTGGGTATATCACGGCATACTCAAGCCACCCCGATGCTTCAGCATTAGAATCAAACAAATCTTCATCTGAGTCAGGAACCTCTTTCCAAGAGCTGGTGCTATAGGAATCGGTAGGTTCTCATATTTGGGGATTGGTCTACTGGCTGAGTGTATTGTCGATTAGGCAATGTTTGCTTTAGTTTTTGAATTGTAAGCGACATACATTTGTTAAGGAAAAGTAGCATCCTGTATATGATATACTAGGATTTGGTAATGCGTAATATTTGGCACTGCCAAAGGGCAAAATGCGCTTTTTCACGCCTTTTAACCACTGGGTTACATTAATCATAACATCTAATGCCATGTTAAGTTGTGGGGCCCC
>JABUQX010038661.1:15000-17500 GCA_015478945.1 Trachelipus rathkii
GAAAGTTAAATGTGTGTCCAGTGTTTCTCCTAATATTCTGGGTGTTTTGTTTAGTGGGATAGAGATGTTATTTATGAAGATTTGGGGATTGGTAATTCCGAGTTGGTGATCTGTTGTGATTAGCTGATAGAGAACTTGTTTGGTGAAGAAGACGTTCTATTGTCCGTTAACCAAGTTTGAATTTGGTTCATGTATTGTTGGGTTATTGGAGGGTTGCTATGTTTAGATTCTGGTGTGTGGTAGCTATGGTCATGTCATCGTCGTAAGTTGTTATGTTTGTGAGGTCTGTTTGTGGCTCTAGAAGATCTGCTGTGAATAGATTGAAAAGCGTAGGAGATAGTATTGCTCCTTGGGGTATACCGTTTTTAATGTTTACTGTGCGTGATTTTTTGTTACGGATCTGTATTTGAGCTGTTCTTCCTGATAGGATGTTTGATAACCATTTCTTTAGATTAGTGGGGATGCTTGATTTTTTTTATTTTGTGTTCTAGATTGTGTCTGAGTCGTATAATGTTTGTGAGAGCTGTTGAGGTTGAGTGGGTTTGTTGGGAGCCATGTTAGAACTTATGTTCGGGGATGTGTGGTTTTATTCTATTCAGTATGCGCTTTTCTAGGAGTTTACACAGTGCATATTAGTGAAATTCGCTGATAGGAAGAAGGATTTGAGGTGTCTTTTCCTGGTTTTAATTTTGGTGTGATAATTGCTCTTTTCCAGAAGAAGGGTATGTGATTTAATCTGATGGAACTATTGTATATGTGTGCTAAATGAGTTAGTGCTATATTTCCTAAGAGTTTAATGTGGATGTTTGAGATGTTATCAGGACCGGTTGCTGGTAAGTTTTTGAGGGTCATTATGGTGTTTTAATATTAATTGGTGTTATTTCTATTGTTTGGTCGTGGTTGCTTTTATTTTCTTAAAGGATCTGATTATTTTCCTACTTTGTGGATGGATGTCTTTATGACTTTGTTTTGAGAAATGAATTGCGAGGATGTTAGTACGTTGTTTTGTTGTTTGTGGGGATTGAGTGTTGGGATTTTTGATAGATTCGTGTGTGGGAGTTGGGTTGTTTTTTGCGTTGTTTAATGTTTTTATTAGGTTCCACATTCAATTGTTGTTTGTGTTTTTGTAGGTTTTTTGTTAGATGGGTTTGATAATTAATTGCTTGAAGTGTGTTTTGGTTAGTTTTGTAATTTGCATGCTTAAATTATTGATTTGTATTTTAAGGCGTTTTCGATTTTGCACTTTTGCTAGCGAAATGCTAAAATTTTTGTTCGTTTTCGTCAACCTAGCGCAAAATCGTAAAAAAAGGCTCACCAAACGTAAAAAAAATGTCACTAATTCTGTGTAATATAGAATAAAATTCTGTATAAAATAGCAACCATACAGAATTAAAGAAATTCCTTACGTTTGATAAGCATTTTTTTACGATTTTGTGCTAGGTTGACGAAAACGAACAAAAATTTTAGCATTTCGTTAGCAAAAGTGCAAAATCGAAAACGCCTTTAATTTGTTGCGTTTGCGGCGCTAATTTTTTGAGTAGGTTTCGTTGTTTGATCAAGTTTGAGATTTCAGGTGTAAGGGTGGGGTTATATTTTTTGAGGTATCCCCGAGGTATATATAGGTTTGCGGCTTTTTGAATTGTTAAAGTGAAGTTTTGGTGTTTAGTGTTGGGGTATTTGAGATTGTTATAGATTGAGTCGATGTGTTGGGTGAAATTGTCCCAGTTATTTTTTTTTTTGTAATTTGTGAAAGTTTTCCTATAAGTGTGGTTGTGTTTGTTGGTAATTTGGTATTTTATGATTATGGGGAGGTGGTCAGAGTTTAGGTCGGTTTGTGTTGACGATTGGAGTTTTGTGTGGAGATTTGGGGAGCATAATGTTAGAGCTGGGGATGTATATGATTGGTTTGTTTAATGGAGGATTTCTAGTGTGAAAGATTTCATTGTTGAAGATGTTTATATGATCTAATATTATTAAATTAATTCCTCTTTGGTCTGCACTTTTGGTCTTTATACCATGTTAGGTGATGTGCGTTGCAATCACCTCCTATCATGAGGTTTGGGAGATTTGAGATAGGGGTGAGATTTGGGGTGTAGTTTTTGGGCAGTGTGGTTTATTATGTTATGTGGCCTTTTGTTGATCATTATATTTGGTGATATTATCGTTTAGTAATGTTGTTGCGAGTGTGGCGGTGTGTGTGTGTATGGTGGTGAGTTATGTATGATGGTTAATAATGCATGATGTATGAGGTATTAATAATTTATGGGTTCTTGTGGTGTGTAAGTGTAAGTGGTCATATCCATAAAATTTGGGTTCTAGGTGGTTTTAAGGAATGTGTGCTTCTTGAATTATTGCTATGTGTCTTAGAAAGATTTTTATTTCTTTGTTTTTATTATGTAATCCGTTTGTATTTATTTGCAATTTGTTTGTTATGATTTTCCTTGTTCATCAATGGACAATAGGTTATTTTGGGTAGGGTGCATATATATATATATATATA
>JABUQX010038662.1:0-17500 GCA_015478945.1 Trachelipus rathkii
AGATGTGGGGTGGTTGACGCATCAATCATAGGAAATTTGACATAGAAGAAGAAAACCGGTATATGATACCCTTCATATAATGTACCTCATATATATAAGCTTAATATAGCCGAACACACTTCAAAGGGGCAATCCGCCCAACCTGAAATTTGACATAGATACGACGACAACTTGGTATTCCAGTTCTTATAGATGTATCTCTTATGATGTTTCGTTCAAAAGAAAAGACGAAATAGCGAAAATAAAATAATAAATAAAATTTAAATAAATTTTTAAATTAATAAAATATTTTTAGAAAATTTTTTTTAAAAATAAGAAGAAAAAAATTAAACATTTTTATTTTTTTTCAGTTTATAACAAAATACGTGTTTATATAAATCCAACACCCTCTCACTCGCCGTAGCTCCTTGGCTCTTAGGCCTCCAAGCCTCTCTGCCTTCCAGCCTCCACAGCTCCTCAAATCCACAGCTCCTTAGCTTACCGTCTCTCAGCTACTCGCCTCCAATCCTCCCACTTAGCCTCATACTCCACGCATATGATTATTGAATATTGATTTCGAGCTACTGATTCAGGTCACATCTGTATAACATGACACACAATTTATTTATTTTGTGTTTTAGTATGGTTTAAACCAGGGTGGCCAACTTTTGCATATCATGCGTCCAATTTTGTTCACAGATGATTAGATGCCGCATATACTATATTTATATAATATATATTATTATATATATATAATTGTATATTATTTATATATATTATAATAATATATATTATTATATATATATATATATATATATATATAGTATATTGTGTATGTATATTTATACAAGATATATGTGGTTTATATATTATATATAATATATTATACTTAATATATTTATAGTATTATATACTATATATATTATATTATAATTTAATATATTATATATATATATAATATATATTTATCAATATAAGAAATCACAGAACATATTAATTCTTCTATTAATTTATTCTTAGAATTTTTATTTAAAAAATACGACATATTTCAATATCTCACTTATGAAAAATAAACAAACACAAACTTTAAGAAATATGAGAAACAACTGCTCACTATCACGATGAAGCACAAAATTTCACGATGCCATAAGATGTTTTTTATTTACATCAGAAATTTAAAATCAAATTTTCAAATATGAGTTTTGCGGAAAATATATGTTGGATTGAGAGTCGATCGATACAGAATAATGCATAAACATACGATATTTTTACATATCTTCTGTAATGTCTTGCCAGATTTACAAATTTCTGGAAATAAAATGAATTGTTAGTTTTCATTAAATAATTGGTAGAAGAATAGCTGACATAGCCCAATTGTACATAATAAAATTAAAAAGTAGCCCGTAGCTGATGCGCCACTTGTAATCATCCAATGCGTAACGTTTGGCGCATGCGCCAAGAGTTGGCCACCCCTGCTTTACAGTTTAAATTTTAACTAAATTTACTCTTTTCATATTTATAAACGTAAAAATTTTGGGTTTTTTACAGACTAAGCCCTAAATCAATGAACCTGTAATTCGACACACTAGTCCAGCCCTCATCCCAACTCAAATGACTGATCGTGTATTGTAAGTATTGATCTATTAGATTATTGATTTTAAGTCATATTTTCGGAGTATAAATTTGGTTGAACATAGCGTAAAAATAGTTCTTTTAACAAATCTTCGAATATAGTGCTAACGTATCAAAGTCTTGCACATCATAATAGCTAACATATTCTAACGGAATCAAATAGAATATAGCAACTGCAAAGCCTAACATATCTTAGGCACGAATAAATAACTACTAACATTACAAAGTTCCATACTTAACAACAGTAAAGTAATAACATTGCACTAAAACGTAACCTATTCTACACTTTTCAAAATATCTCTAAATAAGACATTATTTTTAACATTAAAATCGTAAATTTAACAAAAATTTATCATCACCTTACGCTATAACATCATACTGAAATTGAATATATGCTACATACACAAAGTTTTCACATCAATAAAGTAAATACAGCATCTGTTCAAAATATATATACAAGAATTCTAACATATCATAAGCACGAATAAATAGCTACATTACAAAGTTCCATGACTTATCAAGATTAGTAACTAACATTGCAGACAAAACGTAACCTATTACTCCAAACATTCTCAACATATTCATTTATTCTCTTACATAAACATGAACATTTAACAAAATTTATCATACCCTCATCTAAACATCATACTGACCAACGAATATATGCTAAGTAACAAAGTCTTCACATCAATATAGCTAACATATCATAAACCGAACTCAGAATATAATATAACTAACTACAACAACATATTTAAGGCATGATAAAACAGCTAACATTAACAAGGTCATACTTAAAACATAAAGTAACTAGTTGCGACAATGAACGGTTAACCTATTACACTTCTCAAACATTTCTCTAACATATTAACTTTTTATTTTTAACATTAAATATCGTAAATTTAACAAAAATTCTATCATTACCGTGACTAAACACATACTGACATCTGAAATATGGCTATACGACAAAGGTCTTCATATCAGATAAAGTAACATATCATAACCTGAACTCAGAATATAAAGTACAACGACAATCCTACATTATCTAGCACGGATAATAGCTAACATTAACAAAGTTTCAAACATAGTTTAAAAACAGTAAAGAAATAAATCATTACAATAAATTTTTTCCTTATTATTCCAGCTTTCTCAAACATATATAAGTATCAAATGATTTTTAAATTTACATAAGGAAACATTTCGAACAAATAAATTTATCATAATGAACTAAACATCATACTGTACCCAACGAATAATATGCTAACGTAACGAAGCTTCGACATCAATAAAGTCTAATCATATATAAGCCTGAACTCAGGAATATAAGTACAACGAAAAACGTAACATTATCTTTAAACTACGAAATAGGAACATAACATTAAACAAAGATTTTATTTCATACTTAAACATATAGTAAATAACTGAACAAAAGACCCTACTTCACGACTTTTTTCAAAACATTCCTAAAATATTATCGGTTGAATTTCGATTAACGATGCGTAACATTTACAAAAATTTTATATTATAAGATGATAATGCACCTTACAACGAATATATGCTACGTGACAAAAGTTTTCACATCAATAAAGCTAACGATGCATAACCTTAATTAAGAATATAATTCAACGACAGAACCTAACACACCTTAACCATGAATAAACAGCTATCATTAAAAACTTAAATACTTAACAAAGTAAAGTAACTAACAAAACATACGAACGTCGCTTTCAACATCTGTGTTTTTCTTTTTTGTTCTAATAAGACTTTTATTTATTTAATTTACTTCTTTAAAAAATTTTTGTTTTAAACTTTTATTTATTTTATTTTTATTTCTTTAAAAATTTTTTGTTTTAAAAACTTTTATTTATTTTTTAATGGCATTTGTGAAAGACTATTATTTTAAAATTTCTTTTATTATCAAAGTAAGCATGTTTATGGATAATATCCGAATGGAATTTTGTTTTTTAAAACTTTTAAATTTTTAACTATCAGTATAAAGTATAAACTTTTTGTTTTACATAATTTATTTATGTTTAATGTTGAAAGTCTCAAAATGTTCATTGTTACAGTCATCTGAAAAAAAGTAAACGTGCATATCCGTAATTCAAACATACCCCACCTCCCAACCATCTTGAATATAGATCTATTGATCTAACGATCTATGACCCTTGATTTATTAGGATAACAGCTAACATAACAAGGTTTTCATATTAGAAGCTAAACTATGAACATAAATACTTAACACATAAATCGATGGAATTAAATTTGTGGATTAACTACCTAAACCAGCAAGTTTAAACATTTTGCAAGTAAATGAAGTTTTTTTCATTTTTTTTTTACATATAATTTTTGAAAGCAAAAGAACAATTAAATAAAGTACATGAAAATAAAAGGACATTTTGACCATCTTTTAGTTATAATTAGGGGACATAGGATTCTGTATAAATTGGACAGTCTATATATTTCTCCGGAGATTCACTCTTCTGAAATGATTAAGTATAAATACAGCTCGCACTAATTCGTTCACACATGCAGAGAGAAGTAAAGTACTCATGGTGATAGTTATTTAGTGCACTCCGTATATCGCAATTTATATCAGTAAAACACATGTTCTTAGTATAAATATCGTATGTGCACAATGAGCTATATGAAGTTAAGTCCTCGAGTAGGTCGACTCTTTATGATTATGTTAATTGTTTTTCAATTTTAACTAAAGCTGTAATATTTTCGATGAATGTAACAGTGAAACTATGACACGTACGGAAACGAAGTGACAGAAACGTTGGGTTTCAATAGTCGTTAATCAATACTTTTAACTTATCATTTATTTGGTGAGACAGACTATCTATCTCTTATATAACCTCTCCAGCTGTGTCACCGTCTGATAGATATTTCACCGGGAGGCAATCCATCAGATGACACACATACTTAGCCTTTACCCAAGCTTTCGCGGTATCGATAATCTTGAAGGAATTTCTCAACGAAATGAAAAAAGGTTATTCTGCAAATCCGATTGATATACAGGTAATATATGCTTTCCATTAGTGTTACGAAGCAAAAAAAAAAGAATATAAATGACAACTCAATTGGGATATTACGAAGGATCCTCGTAAAGATTCACTAACATGCTCAGGAGCAAAGTGGAGGTCATCATACCAGCAAGTGAAAGAATTGTCTTCACTGACGAAATTCCGTACGTAATAAACAGCCCAAAAGGTAGCGGAGATTCTTTCTTTGACAAGTCAGTGAATGAAAAGTAATGACGAACGAAGAACTCATTGCAACTATGCAATAATTTCATGTAGAAGCTTTATAACCTAGATCGTTTTCTGTTCGTTTTGTATTTTCATGTTCAGCAATCTTTCATTCGTGATTTATTTTCTGTTCGTGATTTGTATTTTTCAAACCCAGGTCTTAAAGCAATTCGTATCACATTTGTATTGTGTTATTTCCTGTGTTCACTAGACGTTTAAAGATGCAAGTTGAGAATTCTTCAAACTCCTCCACCTTTGAAACATTTAAGAATGAATAGGATAGATATATGGATGGTTTACTAACGTAACAAGTTTTTCACATTAAAAGCTTTCTTAGCATCATTCTGAACTATGAATAAAATGCAGTAGGACGAAAACAACACACCGTAAACATAATAAGAACTGTTAATGAACAAAGTTCCACACTAAGCAACAGTAAAGTAACCAACATACAAAGACGTAACTATTCACACTTTATGCATATCTCTAACATATACATGTTAATTTTATATAACATGTAATTTTTAACATAAATTACTAACTAAATGGTTAATTACAAACTGATAACGAATAGTACTATAACGTATAAAGGTTCCGACATAATAAAGCTAGCATAGGGAGTTTAACATGAACTAAGTAATAATGTACACGAAAACCTAAACACAACTACACTCGAAATAAACTGTGAACATTAACAAAATTCACACTTAACACCAGTAAGTAACTAACATTTGCATGCAAAATGTAACCTATTTATACTTTTTTCAAACACATATCTCTAACATCTATTAACTTAATCTTACATTAGCACAGTAACATTTAGCAAAAATGTATATTAACCTTGTCCGATTATCATAGACCAATGAATATTGCTAACTGTAAAAGTTTTTACATTATCATTGCAATATTTAGACAAAAATTTTATCATAATATTACCTAATATATCATTTACCTTAAAAATAATTGCAAACATAACAAAGTTTTATCCAACATAACATAAAAATAAGAAAGTTTTATCCAAAACATGTAACATAAAAAAATTCTTTGAATAAATATCAGAGTGAAGTGTAATATTTACATACCTTAAGCAGTAAATTAGTAAATATCGGCAAATCAAACCTACCTGTCCCTCCCCGCTCTCCACGCCGTCTATGATTTTTGATCTTGATCTAATTGATTCGGGTCATCATATCGGAGGTATATTCGGATAATACATAGTAAAAATAAGGTTCTTCTAGCTAAACCAAAGATAAGACTGCATGTAAATGTTCATGTGTTTAATTTAATTGAGATGATAATAAGATTCGAGGAAGCTATGATGTAACTGTGCAATTGACAAAACCTAACACAGCACTACCGAATAACTAACATAACAAAGTTCATATTAACACGAGTAAAGTACCTAGGCACAGCGTAACAAAACGTAAACGCTATTTTCACGAACTTTCAAGCATATCTCCTAACATATAATGTTATATTTTACATTAACACTATTGTTTTACGTCGCATTTCGAGTATCATTCGGATAAACATAGCACAAAATGAGTTCTTATATATACCAGTGCGCTATATGCTAAGAGTATACGCTGCTATCGACAAAAGCTTTTTGCTTTGTTATGAATAAAAAATTAATGTGAACAATGAAGCCATTACAACAAATTACGGATCCCACTTACAACTCAAGTTACAAAGCTCCACAGTCTTAACACTTCAGTAAGTAACTAACATGCATACAAAGTACATATTCATCTTTTTCCTCAAGCATTATTCTAAAATATTGATACGTCATATTGTTACATTGACACTAATATTAATCAAAATTTATCATCAACATTGTCTATTATCAATAGTTACAGACCAAGAATAACTTAAAAAGTCACAAGTTTTATCCAAAAAAATAAAAATAAGTTCTTTGAATAAATATATATAGTAAATTGTAAATAGATATCTGATTGTTAATCAGTAAAGTCAAGTAATCAAGCATCAACTCCCTCACAGTCTCCCACCATCCTCACATGAACCTTTTGATCTACGATCTAATTGATTCAGTTACACTTGGTTCATCATGTCGAAAATAAACATAATTACAAAAAAAAATCCTTTTTATACTCACCATTGGATTGTGTGCTAACGTAACAACGTTTTTTACATTAATAAAGCTAACATAACATAACCTGAATAAAAATATAATGTACAATCGACACCTAACACACTCAATTACGTAGAATAAACGACTAATTAATCAAAGCCTCCGCATTGTAACAACAGTAAAGTACCTACACTTCGTACAAAACTAACCTATTCACACTGTTTTCAAGCATATCTCTAACGTATCATTAATTTTACATTAACGTAATATTAACAAAAATAAACAGACTGGACTAATCATCATACTGACAACGAGTATAATGCTAACATAACAAATTTTTTTTACATCAACTTCGTAATAATTTTAGCAAAAATTCATCATAACTCCTCTAAATATCATAATTCACGAATAATTGAAACAACAAGTTTAGAAATCCAAACTAACATAAAAAATACACAAATTTTATCTGACATCCATAAAAATAAGTTCTTGAATAAAATATCACAGTAAAGGTAATAGTTTACCGTATTTAAAGCAGTAAATCAGTAAATTCGATGCAAACATATAAAGGTTAAATGCTTTGTTCATTGTTCTACATTCATATTGAATATTGATTCAGATGTCATATTTCGAGTATATTTCGGAATAAACATAACTAAAAATAGTTCTTTATATACTAACCTAAGAATATATGCTAACAACAAAGTTTTAACATCAAATAAAGCTAACATAATATGATACGTGAACTAAAATAGTAATGTAAAAAATGCAACCTAACATACTTGCGTATGAATATGCGCTAACTATCTGAAAATTCCTCTATTATCAAGTAAAAGCAGCTAACAGTCATACAATCTCGATGATTTTCCACTTTTTCCGCAATCAGCTTTAATAGATAGGCGTATTATTAAAGAGAAATCCTTAACAAAGTGACCATCTGATCAAAGATACAGCATATCGACCTAGGATTTGACACTATCTTCATCAAGTGTCACTCGTTTGAGTATATCATCATTTGAACTATGATATAACGTAAACATTAGCTAATCTCGGGCAAACCTTATTTAACTATTAAGTTGACAAAAATTAAACATCTATGGATCCGTTGTATACACATCAGCGTCAGTTAACAGCAGAATGATCTTACAAAACTCATCATTTTTCTAACAAATCAGTGTTAATTTTCGCCCTGTCATTCGTTATTTAACCAAACGTACTCTAACTTAGTAAAGAACATTTTTTTCATTAACAAGAGTATCTAAACAACAACATACCTTCCGAGAAAAACCCAGGGCGCGCCCTTGAAGGGTGTGATCCTAGATGTGGTGATCACTCGCAAGGGTTGTAAGCGGCATTCAACCTCTCTTTCTGGAGGGGTAAGGCCTCAGCTTCGGGCTAAGAAACCCGAATGATATTAAGGACAGACGAAGGTTTGAGCTGTGTGTTTTCAAAGATGTTATCGTTGTGTGGAAGATTTTATCTTTTAGAAGCTAAGTAAAGCGTTGTCTTTTTAGACATTGAAAACAACGTTTGTCCTCAAGCGGCAAATAGATAAATTACGAGAAATCGTACAAAAAGGTTAGTTGCTCCTAGGCTGTCGCTTAATCTTACAGCGCAGTTAATTGCTCTTAGGAGGGACTTCTTTCAAAATGAAGGGAGTAAAGAAGGAAGAGTCATCGGAATAGGAGTGGATAGATGAAGTCATAAGGTCATTACGTAAAGTAGAAGAGAGCTGGAGATGAGACAGAACTTGAGGAGGTGAGGAACAATAATATTTATAGATTTTATGATGAACGATGGCCGTCTGTAACAGCCGGGTTGGCACGACTTGGGGAACACTGGGTTGTCCCCAATTGGTTTTTTCAATAAACCCCACTTTAAAAAAAAACATCAAGAAAACCCACATCTGGGTTTATAAAAAAAAAAGGTAAAAATGAAGAATAAAAATCAACTGGAAGAAGGCTTTAATATGAAAGATAGTATATTTATTTAATTTCTAATTCCGCGTTAGATTAGGCCTAACATGAATGTAATACCCGTTTGTATGTTATTATTATTATTATTATTATTATTATTATTATTATTATTATTATTATTGATTATTATTTATTATTATTTAATTTATTATTAATTATTATTATTATTATTATTATTATTATTATTATTATTATTATTATTATTATTATTATTATTATTATTATTATTATTATTATTATTATTATTTGACAAATTATATTATTATTATTTCATTATATTATTTATATTTGAATAATATTAGTACTATTATTGATTATTCAGCAGTAAATTACTTCACTCCAGAACAAAGGGAGTGCGCAAAAGAGCCTAGTGAAGCTCTGTGGCAAGACATCCACACTCAAAAACACCAATATAACTAGGTGACAGGTGTAACTTTCGAAGACCCATTAGTGACATGACCTTTGCTAAATTGCTGAACACATTGATAAGTGACAACATAACCAACCAAAACTTAAAAAAAATGAAATTGCCTTTTAAATTTAATGCACTATAGTGGCACAAAGATGAACCAATGTTCAAAAGAACTTTTAATAATATACAAAGATTTCGCGATCCACTAAAACTACTATAATATGTAATATATATATATATATAATAATTATATATATATATATATATATAGTAGTATATATATATATAGTATTATATTAGTTATAATATATATTATATATATATATATATATAATATATATATATATATATAATAATAATATATATATATATAATATATTATATATACGTATATATTATATATATATATATATATATATATATGATTTATATATAATATTATATATATATAATATTATATAATATAGTATATATATATTATATATATATATAATATTATATAATATATGATATATAATATTATATTAAATATTATATTATATTTATATATTTATATATATATATATATATATATATTATATATATAAATAATATATATAATATAATATATATTATATATATATATATTATATATTAAATAACATATATAATATTTATAATATATATATATTATTATATATAAATTATATAAGTATATATATACTATATAATAGCCAATATAATAATAGTATATTATATATAAATATAAGTATATATATATATTTATATATGAGTATATATATACTAAAAGCTGTAAAGTTGTCAAGTTCTGTTTGGATTTTGCCCGTTTGGCAATCCACCACGAGCTTCCAGTTTCTCCACGGTACTCATTATATGAAAAAAGAGAAAAAAACCGGTGGTGGCTTTTTTTCAAAAGTCCGGTGGCTGTCTACAACAGCTGGTATAGAACGACCGGAAAGGAATAGAGAGAGGGTCACATAGAGAAGGATATTTACGAAAGAGAAAAATTAGAAATGAAAGCTTGGTGGCAGACTCTATTGAGTGTTGCTTTCATAAGGTCTAATGGCAAACGAAGATACTGAAATTCGAAGGGCAAAAAGCCTTATTATGCGCATAAATACAAAATTGTGATTTCAACGTATTTTGTTCCAAATAAAAATGTTTCACTTAAAAGGATTCTTTTCATAACTCTCTCAGACTGAGAATGAAAATTTAGCATTTTCTGAATGAAATAATGAAACTAACTTTGATAGAATATAGGTGAAATTTCTTTTATTCAGCATTTGTAGTAATATGAGTATTATTGTGTTTATAATGTGAATTTTGTTTTTAATTTTAATAAAACTTTAATAAAAGGATAATTGGTGATATTAATTAGATGCACATCATATTTATTTATTAGCACTAAAATTTAATGGTGCAGAGAAGGTTCATTTTATTACTAATAGGTAAACAGACCATCGGCCATAATCTCAACAATGTAATAAAACGGAGTATATATTCTCATTGAGCCGTAATTGTTGGTAATAAGCATGGTGAACTTACATTTGTAACTAGATAGTTATTATTATTATTTTTGCTATTATATTATGGATTATTATTATTATTATTGATTATTATTATTATTATGTGGTGGTAGTTTGTTACGGATATACCATGTTCACGGAAAGCAACTCTGATGTTTCACTCTTCAAACATAATTCCAGTAGCTTCTGAATATATTATCTATCCGGACATATTGGAACCATCAAAAGAACACTGACTGAGCACTTATTTTTCTCACTCACAACATAGAAGCCCTTAAACAACACACAAATATCTTTTCTGACTATCTAAGGTTCCTAAAATATCATAATTGCTGCATAGTACTAACCGAAACATTTTTGAATGAACATAACAACGGGTTATATCCGATCCCTGGATATGCTGAAACACATGCATTTCGATCTAACAAACGGGGTGGAGGAGTTTCACTTTACTTAAAAAATGGATCTATACATTCCTGAAGTAATAATTTCAAATGGAAAAAGGGAAATATATCAACTTAGGTAAAAATAAAATCGAATAAAAAATAATTGTAATCGGGAGTCTAATAGACCAGCCAATTCATCTAACAGAGTTCATTAAATGCAGTTTAAGGATATATCAAAAACACTTTCTTAACTCTAAAGTAATAATTGCGGGTGATTCAACATTGATCTCTCCAACGAGAACATTACAAATCAGTCAAAATCTCTCACAAACTTAATGTTATCAAATGGTCTCGAAATTACATAACGCTAACTACCGTCAAAAATGTATTTAATAGATTTTCTTAATTAATAGTTCATACCTCGGGACACATTCGTTAAAACTCGTAATAAAAACTTTTTTAACATCGAGTAAAATGGCTTTAAAAATTGTATTATTATAAAACATTCAAAATTTCACACCATTTACAAACTACAGCTAGATGGTGTAACATCAAGGTAAACATACATACATGAATGAATGAAATTGACTTTTCATTCACATAGAGCGAGAACATTGGCATCGACGAAACAACTGTTCGTAACAATTAAATAAATGCTAAGACGAATCGATTCTATTAAAAGAAAAATTGGTGCTAAAGAATTCAAAACATGGCTAACACAGTTTGCAACTCTATCAAAACTTTAAAACAAAATTACATTCGCAAGTGTATTAAAATATGATAAACAATTCAAGGCAGTTCTTAAGAAAGCAAAGATAACACACTAATCTTAACAAATTGCAAAAAAGACTCTAGAATTGGTTTTTTAATCAATAAATTAATCACATAATCAATAAAAATCACATTATAAATAGATTATTTTAAACATCAGATTAACACCAAATCACAAAAAAGATCGCCAGACGGACTATATACGAATACTTCGAAACGTGTTAAGGACAAAGTCTTGAGAGACAAATCCCTAGTCAACTCATATGAAACTCTTCTCCGCAATACAGTACATTTTTACTTTATTCCATACTGTCCCGGAGTAAAAAGGTGATCGGCGGATAAAAAACAAAAAATGGGATGTTCTTTTATCGCCCATCACATTCCTCAACTGCTGCCGCATAATAGCGCAGCCCTTTAAACTTGTTCATGAATAATTTTTGACAGGAATTTTTTCGCAAAATATATCAAGAAGCAAAAGTGATCCTCTATAACTAAAAAAGGAGCTTGCTAGCAAGAAATTACAGTCCAATGCTATTACAAACACGATTTAGTAAATATTTGAGAAATTAGTTTTCATCAGTTAACAGATTTTATATCAAAACAATTTCTTAATTAAATTTCACATTTTGGATTTGAAAAGGACGTTCAATTCTGGTAATGCCTCATTTTGCTTAACCGAAAAACTTTACAGAAATATATGAAAATATAAGAGACTCCTCCGCTATTGATTCATTAGATTTTTCACAAAGTTTTGCATGATTGCTCATGACATAGCTCTAAGTAAAATGAACAAAATTGGCTTTGAAGGACAAACTTACAAGGTTTAAAAGTACTTAAAGAAGTTGCAAGATCCGTAAACTAAATGAAACTAATTCAGCCACACTCAAACATCAACGGGTACCCGGACTAATTCTTGGAACCGTTTTTATTACTCTGATATACTAATGATTGTTAAACGCTACAACGTGAGGCTTTTCAGTCTCTTTTGTGCTGACGATTACATCGCTCATTTTAATAAATGAAAAGATCGAGTCCCTATCTCGTAAGCAACTGACACATTAACAAAATAATGAAATGGATAGATGCGAATGAAGCTATTTAATTTAAATAAAAACATCTTACATAATGTTTTAGCAACAAACCAATTAACGATTTAAATATTAAATTAAAATAAGAATTGAAATAGGCTGCCAATACTATAATAATTTGATTATTATTATTATTATGATTTTCACGCTGTCTTTGCAAAACAAGGATGTCAAGTGTTAATTAAAAAGGTAGGTTGGAGCGATGGAGCGATCACTGACCTTGTTCGAGCTATTTAAATTAAATTAAAGCTTAAATATGAAGTTTGCTTTGCACAATGCTTCTAAAATTTATACGGTCTATGTCCTATGGAATATGTCCTATGGAATACCCTTATAAAGTTCTACCACGAGTCGACATTTTGACCTTTTGTCAAATTTTTTTTTTATTTCAGTAGCCAAATTCTGTGACAATCAGTAGTGACACTAAAAATACAAAGTATTACTATTAAACTTTTAAAAATAAAGAAATAAAACCAAGCAAGACTTTCTCGAGTATTTTGTAGCTTAGGATTGCAATGATAAATAATTCAAATATATTTGATATTTGATGCTTATAATTTTATTTCGGTTTTGTAAGCAGTTTTTCATGATTTAAAAATGAATTTGTGATTCATTAATAAAGTGATTTTTATACAGTGCAAAACATTAAAGTGTACACAAAATTTTATTGTCATATTACGAAAGACTATTAAATAAATATTAATAATATAATAAATTTTGCTGTAATATATAAAATAAAAAAATATAGGGAATATTTGGTGTATTATTTTGATGTATGTATCACTGGTCGACAAATTTTTTTTTTCCTAAAATTCACTTTGAAAGATGATTTCTACTAATTTTGGTGTGCTGAATCCGAATTTATGCTCAGATTTGCGCTATCACATCTAGGTTTTCCGCAATTAGTATGAATTAAATTCTTCAATTCACGGATTTTGACTATTGTATTGTTGCTTCTGGGAAGAGCATACATGGTTTAATTGTATAAATTTTTCTACTTATTTTGGTTTTACCTAGGGCTGCGGAGTCTTAAATTAAATTTTTGACTGCCGACTCCGATCTCGACTCACTTAAAAGCAAAATTTTCGACCGACTCGACTCCACTAAACAAAAAATTTCGACTCCGACTCCAGCAGTCAAATTCAAAATTTCGACTTTGACTCAGCTTAGTGCTTACAAAGTTGCAATAAAACATTTTTTTGTTTCAACTATATTTTTTCGCTTGCTTTTGAGAATAAAAAAAATATACCACTTTTCCAATGAATCTAATCTCCAAATGTTATACGGTAAAAAATACCGTAAAGACTAGAGGTGTAACAGATATCCGCATCCGCATAATTTTTCTTCTTTACCTCGCATCCGCCATGAGATTTTTGCGGATAGGATAGTATTCATCTTATGAATTATGTAGACTAAATTGTTCCTCACATCTTTCTGTAACGCCAGTTGATAGTGTCTGCTTGTGGTGGAAGTCGTGCTGGTACTTGTTCTTACTCTCCGTGTCTTTTTTTTTTTTTTTTTTTATTAGTTTAACTTGGTGTAAGGTTTTAAAAGTTCGTTTTCAAGTTTTAAATCTTTGAAATTTCGATTGTTTTCGATTGGCTTTTGTTTTAATTATTTTGATTGTTTGCCACGGTGATTTTAATTGTTTACTTTTTGCTGTTGAAAACTTTACCATCCTGGAATCCTTAAGCGTAAGTTTTATTTGATTTTGTCTTCTTTTAAACTATTATTTAACAACATATTATATGGATTTTAGTTTGTGTTTCTTTTAATTAACATTGGATATTAACGTAAAGTTTAATTTTAGGTTTTAACTAAATATCCCAAGTTTACTATCACCCTTGGATACTTTTATTTTTTTCTAACATTAGTTTTAGTTTACCTGTTAGTACAGTAAGAAAGCATCGCTTGTGTTGTGTGTGTGTGTTTGGTGTGTTGTGTGTGCGGATGAGTAAACGTGCATAATCTTTAAACAATTATATTTAAACATTATTAAGTAAAGTTTTGTTTTGTTGTGTTTCTTTTAATTAACATTGGAAAACGTAAAGTTTATTTTGTTAGCACAAATATACAACAGTTTTACCATCACGTTGGATAACTTCTATTTTCTTTTTTTTCAACAATTAGTTTTAGTTATCATGTTAGTACACGATCGCTTGTGTGTTGGCTGGGTCTTGTGTGTGTGTGTGTGGATTGAGTAAACGTGTAAATTTTTAAACTATTAGAGCTTGTGTGCGTTTGTTTGTGCGATTGGCTGTTCGAATGACAGGTCGAAGTAGAATTTGGGGTGGGCCGAGAGCGGGGTTTTTCTATGACTTGCTAACGTTCGCATGGCCTGCTGTGCTAATCACGAGAATCTGTGGAATATACCTCTCTAACTCTCAACCTTATACATATTTATTATTTGTCGAGACTAGCTGCCAGGGATTCTTTTCCCAAATAATACTTATATCTCTAACATTATTAAACTTTTTCTATATATTTCGCGTCTAATGGTGTGTTCTGTGCTATGATAAACATAAACACTCCTGTAACCCGCCGAGACATCTTGAATCTCTAATTTCGATGTTCCTGTGGCTAAAAATTCTTTCTCCCTATACTATCATTATCTGTTTTCTGCTAAACTGCTCCCTAATGGATACAGATTTTCAAAATTTTTTGACTATCTTATCTACTTCCTCATGAGACGTTACTCTCTTCCGCCCATCCAATATGCTGAGATCCTCTATTTAGGTGTGATTCAACTCTACACCTCACATCCTGTTAGTGGTGGCTCCTCTCCCACTTGATGCAAGGCGCGGGAATGGAGGCCAAAATCATTTCAGTATTCTCAACGATGCTGGAAACAGTTAAATTAAGGAACCTACACATATTACCAGATCGTCCTTGACCAATTTCTTGAATAGCGTCTTGACTTATGTTACCACTAACTCCTTCTCGTTTAATAACCATTTCTCCTCCTATTGGGTACCTCTGACCAACAAATTCTTGTTAGCTCTTAATTTATAACACTGTTCTCTCCAGCAGCTCTCTATCCAATGTCCTATGAACGTATATTTCTGGCACTTTAATATCGGGCTAATTGGGGAAGATTGCGTTGTTTTTGGCTAACTACTCTTGTAATGAATCCTGCTTTGACCCGGGATGCCTCGTCACCTGAATAAGGTGGGCCGGTAAATCACGATGGGATGACGTTTCATTTCCATTTCACAAATCTTTTCTCCCTAAAGATCCATGGTGTCGATGAAGCTTGTTTCTCCGCGCATTCTAGAGAGAGACATTGCGTATCGGGCATGATAACTCTCGTTCTCGCTATCACTCTTACAATTTTCATCTGCTCGGGAATCGTGTTGCAGGGATATATAGTTCGACAGGCTAAGGCACTATTCACTAAAAGAAAGTGCGTACAACGCTCTTGGTTCCTCGCTAGCAGGATAAAAATTTCTGGCCCCTTGCAAAAACATCTCTAAACTTTTGTAAATCTGCATTTCTCCCCTTATCGCTCTGACGGTTTCTGTTCTAACGTCTCCTTCTGAAAAGGCCATCTCTTCGGCCTCCTTTTTTCATCTAATTCTAACCTGTACATTAATGGCATCCTCTTCCTACTCCTCTCCTCTCAGTTTCTCTATTCTTTACCTTGATTTACATATATCAGTGTGCATGGGATCCTGAGAGTCTATTGAACACGTCAGGAAGCTAGTGGTCCCGGATCGCATTCCTTCCCCGTGTTTTGAGGGAAGTGTGCTTGGCTGTGGCCTTGTCTCTGTTCACTCTACTCTCATGTCTTTAATACAATACTTTTCCTCAGGCTGGAAGCGCGCACATGTCCAACGCGATTCGAAAAAAGGTAGCGGTCTGATTCCTTCTAAACTATCGCCCTATGGCTCTCAGCATTGTATCCTATTCTAAAATCTTTGAAAGCTTTCTTAACTCTCGCATTTCTGCTCAATCTGAAGTCTCATTCCTTCTTTCAAGATGCATCAGTATGGCTTTCGTCGTCTCGAGTTCTACTGTGTGACATACTTTCTAATCTAACTGAATTATGGTCTTTCTGCCCTTATCTAGGGACCATGGGAGAAGTCTTGCGTGGTGGGCGCTTGACATATTCCGGACTTTTGATCCGTGTTTGGCACGCGTCACTGCTCTCTCCCTTCTCTTGGGTTTCCTCCTTCTCTTGCTTACCTTGTCTAATATTTCTCTCCGATTCCTCTATAATCAGCACTCGTTGATGGATCGACCTCTTCCTCCTTTCCTGTGTAATTGTGGTGTTTCCGTCAACGGTTCGCGGTTCTATCTCCAAACTATTCTACTTTTCATCAACGATCGTCCTCAGCTGTACTGTCCAACTCGTTCACTCTTAGCGATGACTCACCATCCATTTCTAACT